>VXBW01004510.1:491740-512325 GCA_013400375.1 Thinocorus orbignyianus
GCTCCGCTGGGCTGCGCACCCCGCGGAGGCCCGGGCGCCTCCCTACTCCCCCCGGCCCTCTCCTCCCTCCCTCCCTTCCCACCCTCGGCCTCCCCGGAGTGTCCAGCCCGGAGCTGATGCTCTGGTCCTGCCCACCCAGGAGCCAGCATCCTGCCCGGCAGCCGCTGAACTGATTTCTGGAGGGAAGAGCAGGGAGGGGGGACACACCACCAACCATCCGGTTTGGATCCCAGCTCCCCCCTTTCGCCTGTCTTCTGTTGTAGATAAGATCGAGTGTGGTTACCTATTTTAGAAAGTAGTTAAACGTCTGGTTCGGTGTGATTTGGGGGCAGTGGTCTAGGAGAGGCATCAAATGCAGTCAGTGTTTCTTACTGTTCCAACATCCAGCCCCGTACCTTGGGGAAAAAAACCCCAACCAAACCCCAAACTTGCTTATTAACAACAGGAGCAGTTGCTAAATAACACCGTCCTGTCACCCCTGCAGTGCACAGCAGACAGCTGTTGCGATGGCTGAAGTTTTTATCGTTGAGGTCTGTCATTCGACACAAGCACCGAGTTTTGTTACCGCAGTTCCTGTTTTCCACAGGGTCAGCGTGCGTGAAAGGGATGCGGTGGCTCAGGGTCAGGCAAGCCATATTTGTTTTAGGTTTTAATTTTTTCTTTGAAGACTTAGGGGTATATAGTCTTTTTCTTGGTGTGCCTGCATAATACTGATTAGCCTTAACGGGAGTTGGGTACATCCAGGGAAGAATAGGCCCTTTTGTTTGTTAGAAACCCAGAAGCAGCATGAATCCATCATCCAATCAATCAGAGCACCGGGGCTGTCCCTCACCTGCCGGCAGGGACACAGCCAGCCTCCTCTCTTGCCACAGGGCAGCTGTGCTCGGCCCCGTGTGGCCTTTTTTTGCTCCCTCATCTTCCTTCTCCCAGCAGCCGTATTTGGAGCTGAATTCTTACTGTGGAGGTGGAAAACCACCATCCCTTAAGTACAGTCGACTAAACTTTTCTTCTGCTCTAATTTCATGGGCAGCTTCAAGTTGTCAGACTGTTGTTTGTCTGTCAGTAGCAACTATTTATGTAGCCACTCTTACACATTTCTTTTAATAACTAATGACTCTAAAGAATATATATATATATGTTAGGCTTGGTATCGAGACAGAGTATGCNTTTTTTTTTCCTCGTTTTTGTGTGTTTCCCTGGATATTTTTTTTTCTTTTTTTCTTCTTCTTTTCCTCGTTTCACCTCTCGGCTGCAGTATCTTCGCCTGCTCGGCATCCTCCTCGCCGGGTTTACGCAGGAGGAGGAGGAGGAGGAGANCCCAGCTCCCCCCTTTCGCCTGTCTTCTGTTGTAGATAAGATCGAGTGTGGTTACCTATTTTAGAAAGTAGTTAAACGTCTGGTTCGGTGTGATTTGGGGGCAGTGGTCTAGGAGAGGCATCAAATGCAGTCAGTGTTTCTTACTGTTCCAACATCCAGCCCCGTACCTTCGGGAACAAAACCCCAACCAAACCCCAAACTTGCTTATTAACAACAGGAGCAGTTGCTAAATAACACCGTCCTGTCACCCCTGCAGTGCACAGCAGACAGCTGTTGCGATGGCTGAAGTTTTTATCGTTGAGGTCTGTCATTCGACACAAGCACCGAGTTTTGTTACCGCAGTTCCTGTTTTCCACAGGGTCAGCGTGCGTGAAAGGGATGCGGTGGCTCAGGGTCAGGCAAGCCATATTTGTTTTAGGTTTTAATTTTTAATTTGAAGACTTAGGGGTATATAGTCTTTTTCTTGGTGTGCCTGCATAATACTGATTAGCCTTAACGGGAGTTGGGTACATCCAGGGAAGAATAGGCCCTTTTGTTTGTTAGAAACCCAGAAGCAGCATGAATCCATCATCCAATCAATCAGAGCACCGGGGCTGTCCCTCACCTGCCGGCAGGGACACAGCCAGCCTCCTCTCTTGCCACAGGGCAGCTGTGCTCGGCCCCGTGTGGCCTTTTTTTGCTCCCTCATCTTCCTTCTCCCAGCAGCCGTATTTGGAGCTGAATTCTTACTGTGGAGGTGGAAAACCACCATCCCTTAAGTACAGTCGACTAAACTTTTCTTCTGCTCTAATTTCATGGGCAGCTTCAAGTTGTCAGACTGTTGTTTGTCTGTCAGTAGCAACTATTTATGTAGCCACTCTTACACATTTCTTTTAATAACTAATGACTCTAAAGAATATATATATATATGTTAGGCTTGGTATCGAGACAGAGTATGCCAGGTTGTTTGCTGACTGTTTTTTGAGGGCTTTTGTTTGTTTGTTGTATTGAGTTTTTTTCACCCGGACCTAGATGTTTGAAGCTTTATTTGCTTGCAGATTTCAGTGTAGTTGAAGCACCTTATTCTTACAGAGCTCAGCCAGGTTGTGTGCCCATTCTTAACTCTTCACAATATTCAGTGACCCTCTAACCAAATGGCTTTTCTTTTTGCTTCTAAGGGTCAGGAGATTCTTGAAGTTTCAAAACTGGGAAAGCTGAATGTCTTTATTATCTGTTAGTAATATCTATAATCTCCCTCGGTAGCAAAGGCAAGTGTGGTGTTTCCCCAGGTGCACAAACATTGACTTCTGTAGTACTTTTCTCAATCCTTAAGGATTTTATCACTTTGCCTACACTGAAGTCACACTACAATCATAACAGTAGCTTGACTCCAGCCTGTGAAAGTTTCTTCTTAAGCAGAAATAGTTTGGATTGCTCTCAGTTGGATTTCTCATTTAAATAAAAAACGTTTGTGTACTTACATTGTATAGATTAAAAACATATAGATAAATCCCTTTGGTTATATTCATTATCCCTTGTAAAAGTAGGTGGTGCTTAGAAGGTCATAGGATAAGTGTTGCTAAGCAGCTAAACAGAAGGATGCTAAAATTAACCTGAGTGTTTTTGTAAGGGATTCACTTTTTAAGTTGCAATAATTTTTTTATTGACTTAAAATACTTTTTTTTTTTTTTTTTTGGTAGTAAGATGTCTGAAAAAAAAATACTTACATGCACGAATAAAGCTTTCTGGGGGACCATGTTAAGTGTTCAGATTCATCTACATACAGGAGTAGTTCCGCCCGTCCCCAGTATGCCTAAATTTTACCAGCATTGGGCCCTCTGTTCGTGCCCTTTGCAAATGTCCTTCCAGAGTTATCTGTTGCTCCAAGAGCATCTGATGTATGTTGGATAACAGCCTGTAGGGACAGTCTTGGGGAATAAAGAAGCTGCAAAGGTTCCCTAGGAACGGGCAGAAAACAAGTAAATCCTGTTAGTCTGAAATCTCTGCATGTGCGGAAAAAGCCCCTTTTAACTTTTTGATGAATGATGCCTAAGTTTGTAAATCCGTGTTTTAGGTGTACACTCTTAAAACATGTGAAATCATGTCGTCTGCTTTCAGTGCAGTAAATGTTGCTTTAAAATGCGTGTATTACTGGACCATGTTACTGGACCAGTTTGAGAGGGCTGCCTTGATGATGTGGTAGCTTCTTTCTTGGGAGATAATTGTCTGTAGAGGAGGATGGAAGCACAGCTTTCGGTTCTCTGGAAGGGAATGAGAATGCCTGTTGCTCCGTGTCTTTTTCTTTTCTCTCCTTTCTGAATTCAAGCAAGACGGTCAGTCATGGGATTACTGCTTTAAAGTGTGCTTTTTCAAGAGTATTCTGCAGCTTGAAAAGGGGCCAGGAATTGCTTCGTGTTCTTTTGAGTACAGCTTCATCGTGGATGGGAGTGCTCAGGTACCCTGCAGCTTTGCGGGGAAGTGTCTCAAGAAGCAGATGTGAACTTGGGGGGTGAGAAGGATTTGCCCTCTGAGACCATACAGCAGCTTGTTCCTTACTCTAGGGTGGGAGATCTGACTTGCTATGTTGCTGTTCAGCAGTTAAAGCAGATTTTCTTTGGGGAGGAATATGAGGAATTCTTTCTCTCTGTGCTGGGCTTCTTTTTTTGGTGGGTTTTTTGTTGGTTTTTTGGTTGGGTTTTTTTTTTTTTGTTTGTTTTTAATATCCTGCAAAAACCAGCAACTGTGGGAGCTGTGCCTCCTCTCCTGCCCCGCATTTAGAAGCATCTTTCCAGGCAGTGATTTCAAAGGCAGGACTTGGGTATCTTGTGAAACTGCCACTCTCTGGTGATACACTGAAGAAGTTGGCTATTTGTGTGGAGCCAGGCAGGGCTTGAAACTTGCAGAGCTTTGCCAGCCCAGGTTCGGTTATCAGCGTTTGATTACAAATGAAAATAGGTGAGGTTGGCTGGGGTGGGAAGTGCTGGCTCCGTTCTGGGGTACTTCTGAACAGGAATTTCAGGAGCATTGGCTCTTTGTTCTTCTTGGGTGCGAGAAATCTGATGATGGCTTATCTTTGATGTCTGCCAGTCGTGATGTTTTTCCCACCTGAAGGTGTTCTCTCCACCCAACCCTGCCCCTCTGTTTTGAATAGCAACATTTGAGGGCCAGTGACTTAGGAGAGTGCAGGTCCCAAGGCAGCAGCACCAGAGCATCTCAGCCCCCTGCCCTCAGCATTTTGCTCACAGCAGGGTGACAAAACTTATTTAGAGCTCAAGCTAATGCTTTATTATGAAATACTAAAAGTACAAGTAATTGCCAGCTGGGGCATGTGCTGTGGACTCCTGTTGGATGGCTTGTTCGCCTCATGCTGGAAAAGGGTCAGAACAAGGAGAATGGCCTGGGCAAAAGGGAGAAGAGTCAGTGGGATACTTGGCTCATGGATGTGCTGGTGTTAAACCTGTTAGAGCAGCCTCCTGCAGTCAGAAAGGAGTTGTCCTGGTGTAACTGAGCAGCGCCTGGACCCTTGCTTCCTTTAGAAACAGTGCAGGCATTCTGGTGTATCCTGCTTTTTTTTTTTTTTTTTTTATAATGGCATTTCAGCTTTCAGGTTGGCCAGCCTAGCAATCAATAAAGGTGGTTGCCTTTGAATAGGTGGTTTAAACAAAAGAAGTAGTTGATGGGTGGAGACTGTTTATTCAGAGTGATTCAACTAAGTAAGGCTAAGAGAATCTGAATGCCTCTTTAAAGATGTAGAGAAAGGCAGCTGTTTGAACAACAGGATTCACCTGCAGAGTTCTAGCCATCCCCAGAGGTGCTGCAGCAAAGGAAAAGAAAAGCTGTCAAAATCCCCCACGGGCGTTGTTAGGCTCCTGAACTAAAATAGGTATTCCAAGGACTATTAGGGAGGGAGGCCTTTCAGGCCTTGATTACCTCCTTTCTCCACCTCCCTCCCCCTTTGCCCATCTTCCCATGGAAGCATGTGGAAATCAACTTTCAAATTCCACTGTTTCCTGCACCTCACCTTCCTGAACAAAAATGTTTTGTGTTTAATCCTATTTAATTATTTGCTTATTTAATCTCAGGATTTTAGAGATCCTTTTCCTTTTGCAGAAGACATCTCCTCATCCTGGTGTCTGAAGGTTCTTTGAAGATCTATTTCCACAAGGGACATTTTTTGTGTAGAGCTCTCAAAAAGTGTGGGGGAGCTGCTTGCACACAGTGGCCTGGTGACTTCCCTGTGTAATTTGTCATCTTAGAAAAATTTAATTTTGACTTTTGAGTCATTCTGGGTAAAAAGTACCCTAAGCATTTTCTGTGCTGATGTGCCTGAGTGACTTGCTAATTCAGTTCTAAAACATAAATGTGTTTTGTGGTTAATAGTGGAAGTGTCAGCCTCTGACACATGTAGACTTCTTCACTTGTCATCTCCTGGTGGATGTTTTAGCAGGTGTTAGCATGTGCTTCCTTGAAACAGCACAAATGTGCTCGTAGGTGTTTTAGGAATGGGAGGCCTACATTACCCGTCCTTTGAAAACTGAGGATGATCAACCTTTGATGAGCCGCCTTCTAGCTAATTTAGGTACGTGCTTCCTCTCTGAAGGTGAGAGAAGCAAAATGTTCATCTTGGTGTGTAGCTGGCCTTTGATTTTCTTGTGTGTGATTAGCTGCCTTTAGCTGGAGCCCTTGTTAGTCCCGTTCCGTACGGCAGGTGATGTCAGTGTTCAGGTGTATGGGTACCTGGGAGTGCTTTGCTCAGAGCACTTGCATCACAACCATAAATTCCATTCCTGTGTTCAGGCTGTGCTCCTTCACACTGTTAATGTTACGGCTTCGACAAGGGAGAGCTGCTTTGGATTTCGTACCAAGAAGCAGCAGTGCTTCCTTGCATTTCCTTCAGGGAGCGACATCACTTAACTTGGACCACTCACAGACTTGGGTAGGTGAAGGAGCCTAGTTTCTCTCTTTGTGACACAAAATGCATTTTCTTCATTAAATTAAGTTTTTTATGTCTCTTAGTGTTTTGAGAACATGAGAAGCAGCCAGGACATGAATACCTTTGTGCTGTTTGACATTCATGCGTGCCTTTTTTTCTCATGTTGATGCAGTTGCCTCTGTTGAGGACAAAAGGTGGCTGTGGTGTCTTGTGCATGTGCTTGCCTGCTTCGTCCCCTCCTTCTCCCAAAAAGCCTTAAGGTATCCAGAATTGGTGTCGACTTGGATAACTTGAAGCACAACTCACATATATTTCTGTCTGTACATCCTGATGCTTTTTTGATGGAAGCAATGAAAGCTGCAGGAGGAGCCCTGCTTTTTAAGTGAGACGCTGGAGGTCCAGGAAGGGGAATCATGTGCCATGGAAGCAGGTTGTGGAAGAGATGTAGCTGGGTTACTAAGGACTTCCATTTGTGAGGTCTGACTGTTATTTTCCAGGGGAAGAAGTATGAGTGCAGTGACAAGTGCTTCCCTACAGAGATGTAATTTATGTCTTGTGTTGGATTGATTTGGAGGGCGTATTTCTTTTGGTCTGTTTTTCTAACAGCTGTAGGTATCATTTCCTCTTTATCTGATGGTCCAACCAGGTGTTGCTTAGTACATCTTCCTACATTTCCAAGGAACGTTCAAAACCGTGGTCCTTGGCAGCTTGTGGAACAAGTCTTGGAGCAACTTCCAACATTTACAGCAGATAGGTGTCTTTTCTGCTTGGTAAGATCTCCTAAAAGTCTTTGAACTATGTTGCAGAAGGTTAGAGCTGTACCACAATGCTGCTCTTTCCCTGGTGTAAACTCTGTTTGTTGTTGGAAATGGTCCTTTTCTTTAAATAGTGAAGAATTCATTTGCATATAAGCCCTACCTATACTTTGTGGGAGAAATCTTCATCCTCTATCTCCATTCCTCATTTCTGGGAAATGGCAGCGTGTTTTTGCTGAGCAAAACTACCTTTGACCTAACCAGAGGGTGAACTTCTAGGGGTGGGTGAGATGATCCTTACCTCAGAATGGATGCCAGTTACCTTGGGAGGAAACCATGCAGATTGTAAGCGCTGCAGGAAGGAACTGGTGGATTCTGTAAACTGCAGCCCCGGTAACAGCAGTTCAACCAGTTCCCAGCCTCTGCTTCCAAAGCTTTTGGAACTTGTAAGCTCTTTAAATCTAGGGACTGAGGTTTTTCTATGGTTCCCTTTTCCCTCGAGAAAGAAACAAAGATAGAAATAAATGGAAAGGTTACTCGTCTTAAATGTTCTAAAGCTGGCAAATGAGAGTCAAAAGTGTCCACAGAACAGTTCAGTGGGCCAAGCTGAACACAGATCCTGCCCCTGTTATGGTTGCTGTTATGTGTTTTAATAAATCAGTAGATGTGTAAATAGTATGTAGAAGTGGAAAACATGGTTTCATTCGAATCAACAGCAAAATTCTTTCAGGCTTCACTGGATTACATGGGGTATATACAGCTGAAAGCTCCTGAGCGTTCATAGCGTGAAGGACGGCAGGAAACTTTAAAAAACTGAAATGCTAATAGTGTCTTTGTATTTTTCTGGTGCTTGAAGTTCCTACAGGTGTAGTTACAAAGTCAGTGCATCTATTTTAGGAGCTTGTTTGATAAACAGCAGATTGAATTTGTGATATAATAGCCTATTTTGACTAAATTCTCTTCCATCCTGGTTTTGAGCATTGCTCAAACAGTGTGGCTATTGCTTCATCCTTTTACTTAATCCTAGGGGCTGTGTTTTAACTTTCTTGAGTAGTCTCTGTGGTGAGTGGAAGGAGGACTTATCCTTCTCAGGCCTGTCCTTCCCTGCAGGAAAAGGAGAATGCAGAGAATTTTCCCTGAGGATGCATCTGGGGCAGAGGTAGCCCCTGCATGTTTGGGGCCAGAGTTTTTATTTACACCATTTCGTAATTCTTAATTGCCATAGGAAAAGATGTGGGTTAGTAGATTTGCAACGCCACTGACTTGCATGTGGCCGTGGTCTGCCTGATAGCCGACATGTGCTGGTGTTGCACCGTAGATGTACCGATGCCTGGCTGGGGTCGTCCTGGAGTATTGGGTGACCCTGTGCTGAAGGGTCTGCTCTTGCCTGGCTTTCGACCTCATGCATTGGCAGCCTCTCTCATGCCTGTGCTGCCTGAATCGTCTGACTTGCAGTAAATGTTTCCGTTTCTGTGCTTACTGTCTTTTCAAAACGATTGCTAAAAAGTATTTGGGCCAAAAATAATTCACCCTGGACAAGAAGATGCCAGCAGCATGTGCAAACTGCACACTGTAGTTACTGTCCCAGCTAGTGATGCAAACAGAGCTGCATAACCCAGTAGCACAGATGTGGATTAGGAAAGTCCAGACTGCTGGTTTAAAAATTTCCACTATTTCTGGTAATGGATGTTTATATGAGCTGCCTGGTCCCAAAGACCCAAGAAGTGAGGTGGCGGTGGTCTTTGTTTAATTCCCAGTATACAGATGCCAAGTGTTATGCTTTGATTTCCTACACTGTAAACTCTTTGGGGCAGGGATCAGCATTCAATTACCGAGTTTTGAAAAGCCACCTAACACATTGTGGAACTGACCTGCTCGGCACTACCTCAGTATAAATGTTTCATTATAACTATCTTCTTACCCCATAGTGGAGCCTTTCCAGATACCAAGGCTGAGGCATGCTGGGAACCTGCACTGCTGCTTCTGGTGTGCCTGCCCATGGACAGAGAGCTTTGGTTCCGAGGCAAAATTTGGCCAGCTCTCGTAAATGCCTAGTTTACATGTGAGGGACAAAGATTGATATTTATTTTTTTCCTAGGTAGTATAGGTGCAGGTATATACACATGCTCAGGGGTCTGCTGCTGGTTGGTTGGTTTAGAAGCAGATACATTCCTAGCTTTAATACATATTGTAAAGCATCACAGACAGACCATGTCCTCCCCTCTCCCTTTTGCTCTGGGTCCATTTGTAAAAATGCCAAGTGTCAAGGTTCTGAAATGGAGAAATTAGAAGAAGAAACTGGGAATAGAAAGATGTCACCCTCACAGTACAACACCTTCCAAAGAATGAAATTAAGTGCTATTGCCATCTTTTGCTGTTTACGAAGTAATCTAATTCTCTTACCTTGATTGACTTGCATTATAGCTTTAAACTAAATTCTTAAATCATCCTAAATGATGTATGTATGTTATGTTTATACAACATGAAAGCATACGGAGTAATGGAAACATCTAGAAATTAGGCCTCCAGAGAAGACTCCCATTTTAATCAGGTTACTTACTTTGATTAAACCGACCCAAATTTAGAACATGTGGGCTCGTGTACTAAACTAGTTGTGTTTTCAGCACTCCAGGGGTCTGTCTGGGAGTTTATCAAGTGCGTTGTCTTAGTCTGTTCCAGCCAGCTTTGTAGGAGCAGTTTGGTGTTACTAAGGTTGGAATAAGCTGATGTCAGATTTTTGTCCACAGTACATAGCAAGTAGAGGTCAAACACTTGTACAGCCGGTGATACTATGACTTGTTAAGAATGTACACAGCAGGTCGCTTTTCAAAACATCTTTTGAAAAGCAGCCTGTGAGAGCGGTGCCATGTAGAAGAGACATGCATCTTCCTCTGGCATCAGCAAATGGATGCATCCTATCACACTGGGCTGCTGAGCATGTTTAGTCATGTTACTGTAATAAGCTCTGGGAACAGGAATGGGTTCTGCCCTGCTGCGCTTTGGGAAGATTTGAATGAATTTGACTGGTTTGTTCCAGGGAAACTCCTGTTTGTATCTGCTGCTTTTGTGCTGGGTACAAAGAAGGAAGGAGTTGAGTTTGTTTCTTTGGTTTGAAAGGGGGTTTCATTGTAGTTTAGGATTGTTAACGTTACTGTACTTAAGTTATTATTCCTTAGAAGCAGTAAAATTTAAGAAATCCTAAGTGACTCCTAGAATCCTCAGTGTTTCTGGCAGTGGTAATACACAGACCTGTGTGGTTTTGAGACTCCTCTTTGCCCAGGTAAACTGAGTCTTAGGGACCCTTCTGTTTCTTCCAGCTGTAGCCTTCGGGCATCCCTATTTCTCCTGCCCTGGTGAATCATCCTACAACATACGCAGATGTAAATTTTAAATGTGTTGTGGTAGGGGTTACTGTCTTTATCCTTTTCTTTTTGTCTTAACACAGCTTAACCTGATGGCTCTTGATATTTTTTAAATTTGCTGGTGTGTGTGTGGGTATATGTCAGAGGCAAGTCTAGGTCATGCCAAGCACTGATCCTGCAGACTCTTTAAACACAGATATAATTCTACTTAAGTAGGTTGTTCCATTTAAGTCAAAATACTGGCATGGGTGAAGTTAGGGGAAGTGTTTCAGGACTGGGGCCTGCATTTAACTTCCAGAAAAAGTATTCCTGACACAAGCCAGAATCTTTAACCCGTGGAAGCTGCAGCTCCAAACTCGTCTCCCTGACTGCAGTTTCTGACCTACTCGAGGTGTTGCTCAGCCCGAGGAAGCGTTGCGGGTCTTGCGGCCGGAGAAGAGTTGGCTTTGAGAAGAGATGGCAAGAAACATGGCCGTGAACCCAAACTCCTTAACTGTATGGTGTCTGCAAGAGTTAACGAGAGCGCTCCAGCAGCTCATGTGCTCTCTGTGTGTGCATACTTTCCTAATCTTGACATGGGGTCTGAGCTGCTGGCTCCCAGGGTGTATGTGAAGTTGGTTTGGCTGTCACCTTTTCACTCCCTGCATCTGGCTGTGGCTCAGCACAGGGATGCTCCCCGCAGCTGGGATTACCAGCTCCCTAAAACCTGCTTCCCATGGGGCTGGCTGGACCCAGAGGTGCCCTGGTGCACCTCGACTGCCCTGGTGACATTTCCTGCCCTTGCAGGGAGCAGTGGAAGGAAGAAAAAGTGCTGCAGTGGCCCCTTTCCTGTGTCTGGAAGATGTCTTGCACCCGCCTTGCGCTCTCAGGTTGGTGTGGGTGGGCTTTCTTTGCTGCTGCTCTGCTATCATAGTTTGGCGGAAGAGCAGCTGCCTCCAAGGATGGGGATCTGCCTTAAAACTGAGAAGCAGCTGTATGGAGCAGGGCTCATGGGCTGGCAGGCTGTCCCAGCATGTGGGGAGAGAGGGAAGACATTTTTCTTCTCTAGGTGACAAAGTCCTAAGGGCGACCTGAGCCTTGGCTGTCCGGGAAGAAAAACTGCAGATCCTTCAACCCACAGTCAAAAATTCAAAAATTGCTGAGTGTTTATGACCAGAGGCTGCAAATGAAAGCTGCTCTTTTTAATTTTTTTTTTCCTTCTTTTAGTGTATTTTTTTTCACTTAGGTTTCCTAGGAAAGGCTGCCAGTGGCCACCTCGCCCCACCCTGCAGACGTGTGGGCGGGAGTGGGGGTAGCCGGCAGGAGGGAACATCACCAAAAAGGCAGTGCGACTTGGCTTGTGGCCACGCACAGGAGCAGGAGCAGCTGCTTCCATGGCCCCCGGAGCCTGACTGATGTCAGCGTAGCCAGTGCTCCTTAAAACGCCGCACTGTGTGTGTGTGGGGCGAGGGGGAGCAGGGCAGGCAGCAGGGTTTTTTTTTTTGGGGGGGGGGGGGGAAGCAGTACATAAAACAACCTCCACGATCATTTCACCCCACTCACTCCCTTTTCAAAACGAACCTCTTCTTTCTATAGGAATGGGAAGATCTTGGATAAGTGAGTGAGAGTTAGGAGAACGAGGTACCAAAAGCACGAGGCAGAAAGAATACGTGTTGTAAAATTTGTGTGTATCTGCGGCCTGTCTGTTTGCTTATTATTTTTGGTTTTAAGAGGAGTGTGACTGGGAACAGTTTGGTGCTGTTGGATAAATCTGTCAGTGCCATTCCCTTCTCTCTCCCCTGTGTTGTCTCTGAGAACCTGTCACACTGTGACAGATCACACTGTCAAACATCATACTATGTTTGAAAAGTATCTGGCTTGCCTTGGGATGCCGGATAAAGTAGGGGAGGATGTGGCATCCTGCAGGGAGCGTGTCATGTGTGCTCACTTGGCCTCCTGCGCTTGCTTGGGCAGGGGAAGGTAATGCACGTCAGAAGAGCACAGTTGCTCACAGTTCCCTTCCATTCCCCGGTGTTGTTCCAGAGAGATGGCACTTCATGTTACCTGTGATGTTTACCAAAGCTGTCCTTGCTTGTGTATCGATACTGAAGGTCCCTGATGGTGAGAGCCTCTGGGTGGTTAAGGGTGGTGGGACTATCTGACATGGGTTGGCACAATGCAAAATCTCTCCTGTTGTTAGGTACTGAACTGTATGCATGCGAGTTCTTCTTGGGCCTGGGATGATTTCTTCCAATTTAATAGCTAATACAGTAGTTTCCAAAAGTCACAAGAGAATCTGACATGTGGCTGGAAGTGCTGAGGGAAGAGGATACCAGCTTTTCCAGAACTGTGCAGTTCAATCACAGAAGGAGGTTGGACTGGACATGAAACTGGATTCCAGGGTGACGTGGTGATTGCAGCCTCTGCTGGCTTTGCTTCTTCCCACAGCTGGGGGAGTTGATTTTCCCAGTAGGCCTGTGCCAGCATAGTACTGCTACTGGTCTTGTGGTGTTATCCCAACACAGGAGTTGTGCTCGAATTGCTTGCAAGTGGTATGCAGTGCACAAATCTAGGCGACAGGGGTAAGCCAGCCTATGCGGGCTTGTTACAAAGCTGAATTTGCAAAATGCTGTCTCCATCAAGGCCAACGTAATAACAAGTTGTAGAGAGTCCGTCTAGAAGAACAAACAGTGTAACGTAGGCATTTGGGGAGGAGGGTGTTTTGCTTTTTCCTAAGGCTTTTGATTTTTGTTAACTCAGGTTAACTTTCTGAGTCAGATTAACATTTCCTATATCATTCCACTATCCTTGTAGTAATTAACGAAAATGCTGCAGGGTCACAGCAGTTGTATGGAACCGAGTAAGCATCTATTCACATTCTTTTCAATTGGGACAGTGGCATGAAGAATTTATTTACTAAAGGTCATAGAAGGAGACAGTAGCAGAGGCAGAAAAGGAGCACAAATGCTCTAAATCCAGTCCTGTGTCTTCACCATTAGGTCATGCTTCCTGTCTAGGCAGATGAATCCACATAAAAACCTTGGTTTACAAACAGATGACATTCAAGTACTACCAGCACTGTAAAATACGGCTAGGGCTAATATATTTGCTCCGACTTTCATCTTGAGTGCCTGGTGGAACACCTGTAAGTATTTACATTTTAACATGAGCTTTTGTGCTCGTGAAAGCAGACAGTTTGACAGCAATGACCTCTCACACAAAAGCCTGAATAAGTGATGAGCTTCCAACAAATCCATGACCTGAACTCTGCTGGATGCATATTGAAGGCGACAAGTTAATATGCCTGTGGCAGTACCAACAAGAGGCCTGGCTATGTGCTGGAGTCTTCTGCTGGAGGTGGTCTGCAAACATGGCTCTGACCACCATCCCTGCCCAAAGGCCAGGAAGTAAGTGTGCCTGTGCTCACTGCTTGGCTGAGGACCTTGGGCAAGTGTTTGCTGCAGATGTGACTTCAGTGGACCCAGAGGTTTTTCATCCATCTGCTGTGATCTGACCCTGGGTCAGAAGTGTGGATGTGTCTCTTCCCTCCGAAGCGGCGTGCTTCAGGGTTCGCTGTGATTCAGTTGTACTGAGTGGTAGTTAAAACTTCAATTACGGGCAGCTCTGGAGTTGGACACATCTCTGCTGAAAGTGTGGTAACCTCTGGCCGTCAGACAGGGAAGGCAGCCATGGTACAGTAACCTCTGAAATCACCCTGACCTGAATCATGCTGAAGCTGCGGCTCCAGTGATGTTTCTTGGGGACTGCCCTGTCTTGGAATGAGCAGTTCCTCATGCCTGCTTCTCCAGTGAAACTTGGGTTCAGAGTGGGGAATGCTTCTTCAAGCTGACAGAAATGCCTCTGGATGCACGGCAGAAGGTTTTTTAGTCCTGTGGAGTAAGTTGTGCTGCATTTTTCGCCTGTGAGACTGAAAACTAGAGGGAGTCCTACTCATGTCTTAATACCAGGTCAGACCAAAAGCCCACCTAGCCCAGGATGGTGATTGATGTGGATTTATCAAAACAGAATATGGCAAAAGGGCATCTATTAATGATGCTTTCCTAGTATAGTCTACCAGCAATATGCAACTTCTGGAATCTCCTGAGCCAAAGAGTTTTTATGTAGGTTCAATATTTAGGTTCAACAATCCTCTTTCCTGAACTTGTCCAGCAGCTTTTTGAACCTGTATAGATGCTCGGCATGTTGTGGTGGTGAGTTTTTCAGTTTAACTTTATTGGAAGAGAGGTAAAAAAACAACCTTCTAAACTTGCCATTTGATGCTTCCACTTAATACCATTTAGGACTTGGAAATAGTGAGTAATCGTTCAGTGTTGACCTTCTCTATGCCTTTCAGGATTTTGTGAAGCTCTGCTATACCACCTCTGTGGCCTTCCTCCCAGGCTGGAGTCCTAATCTGACTATTGGTTATTATGCAGAAGCTGTTCCATGCTTCTGATTACGTTGTTCACCGAACACTTGTTAGAGCTACAGTTTGCCTTGTTAACATCTATCACAGGCACATGC
Organism: Thinocorus orbignyianus; assembly: GCA_013400375.1. Lineage (NCBI taxonomy): Eukaryota > Metazoa > Chordata > Aves > Ciconiiformes > Thinocoridae > Thinocorus > Thinocorus orbignyianus. The sequence continues at coordinate 506,590 of VXBW01004510.1, forward strand.
CAAAAGTACTTTATTTGCCTACATATTTATTGCTGTAAGACATATACTTGGACAGGCTTAAAGATTTCCAGGTGCTGCCAGGATTCTCCTCTTCAGCAGCTTTTTTGGGAAACTTTCTCAGTGTTGGCAGGTTACAGGCAGAGGATGCTGATTGGTGAGTGTTTGCAGGTCTGGCTCAGTTGCTTCTATCCCGATTGCTTGAGAACTGCTTGCTTAAAAGGTACTTTGCTCTCCGCCTTCCTTCCCAAATAGACTACCAGTTTCAAAGAGCAGTGTCCCTGTATTCCTTCACCTAATTTTTTTTCACCCCCTACAGATGGCAGCCTGAAGCACACCCTGCATATGTAAAACTTTAGTGAATCCAACTTATCCAGAGACAAGGAGCATCTGTACTTGCTAGCTCTCAGGGTATTTTCTGGGTATTTCACCCAAACTAAGTGATACTACCCGCAAAACCAGTGCACCTTGTCCAAATCCTAGACTGCTCATATAGGATGATAACTAGGATTCACCCATCTGTTTGGTTTCGGCAAGTATCAGAGGAATTGGTTTGAGCTCCTTGAAGCCGAATGTTTATTGATGTAACTCGAATCTGTTTCCATCCCCTTTTGTTGGTAGTCCGCCAGCCCACTTGTCCACCTGTAGGACTGCTCCGCATTGCTGGGCTTGGAGATTTTAATTTTTGCAGCCAAAACAATTTTGCTTCAGTACGAGCTAGTACTTCATACAGCTAGTATTTACTTACGTTAGATCACTCCCAGGATGCTTTACAAATCAGTGCCTACAATGCTACTGAAATGCAGCTGCTCCTGAAGTGGAGAGTGAGAAAGGAGAGGTTTAAATCAGGTCATGCTAACCCCTTTCTTTCTCTGTGTAAAGTGCTGCGCATTCTTCAGTACTGACATAGCCTAAAAAGGAACCTTGGCTTTTAAAGCCCTACCTTAACCTGCCTACTGAACGATGCGTGCTGCTTGATTTGTGTTTAGCTGATGAAAAACTTCATTCTGACTTGCCAAAACTGTGAACTTAGTTGCAAGTAATATGAAGAGTGATGCTAGTGATTTCAAACCTTTTGGTAAAGAAAGCCTTTCGCAGTGAGCACTCAGCTTTGTCTAGGTTACTTATTCCCTCTATTAAGCTTCTTATGACTGATGAAATATAGTGGTCTTAGGAGAAACAAGTCCTGTTCATCGTGTAGTACTGATTTATAATGATAATATTTTAATGTTCCTGTGTATAAAACTATTCTAACACGCTGTTCAGCACTTACTGCTGTACTCTGTGGGCTCCGCAAAATACAGTGTTTGGAAGTAGCTAGTGTATGTTTGGAGAAATGAGGCAGAGGCTGTGCTTTTAAACTATCAAGTTGCAGTTGTAGTTCTGACTGTTGAATTCAGAGCTCATCTTGTATTCCTCTGCTGCTGCTCTACGCATTTAGTATCCCAAATTTAAATTTAGTATCCTAAAGGCCGCGCGAGGACCAAGGAATGGAGCCTTAGCATGGCATGTGCTTTGCAGGTGTCTCTCTGCTCTTGGGTCTTATATCAGGAAAACCTGAAAGCTAGCATAAAATCATTGGGCATGTATAAGCAGTAGGACATGTTTATGTTGTTTTAAGTAGAAGTAATTTCTTAGCTGTCTTTTTTTCTTAAGGTACATATCCTAAATATTAAAGGTCTTAAATATCTTAAAGGTATGTCCTAAAGTGCTGTGCCAAGAGGCTAATAAGAGCTTGTGTTTGTTCCCCTGCCTTTCCAATGTTCAATTTTGGCTGGACCAGTTCTGTAATCTGACTTGCTATGTAGCTGATTCAGTTGTGCTGGCACAGGGAAGCAGTGGAGAAGACAGAGCCGAAGAGGACAGGACTTCTTTGCAGTGCAGATTGGACAGATTATAAAAACCCACACAACCATCGTTGAAAAGACTGGTGCTAAAACCATCAATACCATCCTGTCTTTGTAGCAAGGCAGGGGCCTTGCAGGGGCCTCACATCAGCTGTGGGTGAAACAGGAGGCATTGCTTCCTAGGATGGATCCTGGAATCATTGCAGCAGCGTTGCTGGGTTGATTAATTCTTGCACACAGAGCCTTATCCGAGCTCTGCTGCATAGGTGGGGGGTCATTAGCAGTGTCTGCTGTATTTGTCCTCGTATATAGGAACTGCATCTGTTGTGTTGTTTTGCTTAGGGTCTTTGCCATCTTGGAGTTGCAATGTTGAAAAAACAGCACAGCCGTTTTGGGGGAGTTTATTTTTGAAGATGCTTCCTTTTTAACTTGTATTCTTACCTGCGTTCTGGCTTCCAGCTTCACTGAAGGTAAGAGTGATTCCATGTCTACTATCAGTTCACGGGTATCTTTGTACCATGATGCCAGTAACTGTAATGAAAGAGTGGCAGGCCTGTGTTAATAGAGTCACTTTCCCCTGCCATCCCTTTTGCTTTTCCCACTTGCCTCTGCCTTTCAGGTACACTGTGGTGCTTGCCTTCAAAGGTTGTATTTAACACCACTTGTATTTAACGCTTTCCTCCCCACCAGCACTTCAAGGCAAGTATTCTTCCAGGTATGTGACTACAAACAATGCAAAGGGAAAAATCTCAATGGAGATCTGTGCGTGATGTTTGTTATCTCTTTGAAGCTGCCTTTCTCTTAAGAGTCTTTTGATATTTAGGTATTTCCTCCCAGCTTTCCCCTTTCTGATGTGTCTTTGCCTGGAGAACTGAAAAAAAAAATAATCTGTAATGTTGTTGGATTAGTGACTTCAGAATTGTTTCCTTGGCAACTTAAATGTGCATTTGACATCACAGGATGAAGAAGGAGTTTATAATCTACAGCAAAATCAGCCTAAGGAGAGGGTTTTGGTTTTGTTTTTCCTAATTTGTTCACCCCCTCACCTCTAGCAGTTCATTCCTGTTGTACTGTAACTCACCTCCTCTCCAGAGATGCTGATACAAGGATTTATGGGGTTTCTCTGTAAGCCTTATCTCTAAAATGATCTGGGTGGTCAGTCCTCATTTTTTTTGTCTTTCGACAGTCGCACCTCACCAACTTTCGGTTTGGGTTTGGTCGCTACAGGAGAAGCAAACCATAGGCTTTCCCTGACATGGGAATGAGCAGCTGGAGGTGGGGAAAGAGCTTCTGTAGAGGCGTTGACCCTCAGCTCAAGAGGCACATACCTACACACTGTTCGCATCAAGAGGTTTGAGAGTTTCAGCTGTGAAGATAGTCTTGTCTTCCCACCTTACTGCACATTCTCTGTCTGCTCTCTTGATGCAAATCTCATTGCGTTAGCCGTGCAAAAGTTCTGTTGCTTCTGTAAATCAGGTCTCCTTTAGCTGTTCTTTCTGCTTCCAAATTAATTTTCATCTTAACTGAGTATCTCTTGATTACACTTGGTGTTGTGTAAGGAGGTCATGTTTCATCATGTGAGGTTGTGGTCCAGGTTTTGTTCTGGCTGGACTGGTACAAATGTGGTGCAACTTCGCAGCATCTTTTGTGGAAGAGGACAGTTTGTGTGGCCAGGGCCAGAGTATCAATCACTGCACAGAGGTACCAGCTTAAAGAAAATAATAGTGAAGACTGATGCAGGTTTTATTAGCGTGTCCAGGCTTCTGTTATCGTAGGATCATAGAATGGTTTGGGTTGGAAGGGACCTTAAAGATCATCTAGTTCCAATCCCGCTGCCATGGGGGTTATATGATATGAAACTAAACACGTGCTAACGGCCAAGTAAGTAAAATAACTGGAACAGCACATTTCCAAGAAAATTTTCTTGTTCCAAACGAATGTGGACTGTGAAGAGGCTTTATGGCATCTGCACTCTTGATACAGGCTCTATCAGCAATAATCATCATTTACAATAGTCCGTTTGTTTTTCAATTTCTGAAGTTATTTTTTTATAACTGTTCGGGGGAGTAGCCTGTAGAACAGGGTAGCATGTAGAAATCTAAAACTCCAGCCAAAAGACACCTCCTTTTTGTGTCTACGTGTTGCAGCTGTCTATCTCTTGGCAGCAGGCAGCCTGTGTAGAATGTGAGGTTTTAGCGCTGAAGCATGGAAGAGTGAATTAAGGAGTTCTGAACTTAAAACATTCTTCTTTTCTAGGGAATTTCAGTCCTCACCTTTGCTTAGGTATTTGGAGACTATATGTAGGGTTGGTTGTTTTTTTTCTTTTTTTCTTTTGTGATAAGATATACTGAGACAGGTCGCTAACGCTTCAATTTTCTCAGTTATTCTACAGTTTAGTAATCAGATGAATTGGAGTCAGTTGCACAGATACCCAGCTGGTAGGAAATACAAAAAAAGAGTATGCGTATATTTTTTTATGGGGAGGAGAGGAGGAAAAGGAAGATTTCAGTTTTTTCACCATGAAATAGACTTTTGCATAAGCCAAATAAATAACATTTTGTTTTAGGGATGTCAGCACAGGACATGTTGTTTCTGCGTAAACTAGGGATAGCATCATAACACCTAGGGCATAGTTACATCTTTTAATCTCTCATTGCACCTGGAAAGGCAGAGGATTTTGCGAAATGAGCCAGTGCAGCAGCCTCCCTCCAACGACTCAACACTATGGGTATTTGCATGTTGGAGTGAGTAGATGCACACTTTTGAACCGTGCAGGCAAACTGACAAGGGAAGGATGTAATGATATATGGTGAGGCTTTCCATCAACACTTACTTTTACAAAAACCCCAAACCTGTGTTCGGGTACACGGGTAGTGTCAGTCAGAGCGGAGGGTTGAAGCTGCATCCTCAGTGCTCTGAGAGACAGGGTTAGGGTGATGACCTCCATATCCCTCACAGACTAAATCCTTGCCTTTTGCCAAGGTTTTCATTATTCCTGCCTGGTCTGGGATGTGGTTTTCCTTTCAGCTGAGACATTTGCACTGCCAAGGTGTTGCCTCTGCACTCGGCAGGCAGGAGAAAGCCGGCGTGGGCAGTTTCGTACACCGGTGGTGGTGGTGCCGCCTCGCTGGCAGCTTCTCTGCCTGGAAAAAAACCAGTATGCTTAAAGTCGTTCAGCTTTTGTGTGCGGTGGATGAGGCTTGACTTGTTGCTTTGTAAAAAAGGCTAAACCTATCTGAAATAGTTTAGTGTGCTGCAGCTCTGTGATTCTCAGCAGGTTTTAGCTTTTTTTTGTTTTAATTTTTAGTTTAAGCTTTTAAGTCCTGGCTGTTGGGGTATGGAAAAAGGAGTGGGAATCATCCCGTGGAGAGGAAGAGGACAAGCTAACCTTGGCACCTGGGGCCTGGCTATTATATTGCGCTTCCTCTGCGGGGCGGCGCGGGGCGCGGGGCTGGCCCCGGCGATGTTCTCACGGCAAATGGAGGAAGTGGCTGCTGCTGGAGCAGAAGCAGATCGCTTCTGGATCTCCTCTGGCCTGGGGGATGGGGCCAGGGTGGTGAAAGACGGTTACACAAAGCGCCGGAGGAGGAAGGGATGGGGGAAAGAAAAATGAAAATTATTAAAAAAGAACAACAACAAAAAAAAGACGAAAAAATAGAACGTGTCCCCATCTTACGTGCTCGACAGGCTTTTTGGAAAACTGAAAACCGGGAGGGGGCTATGGAGCGGAGATTGTTTCCCTGAAGGTAGCAGGAGCCGCGGAGAAGGATGGAGGAGGGTGGCCGCTCCTCTCTCCCTGGTTGCTGACTAAACAGTTATGTCAGCTGGCAGTCGGCGAGGCCTGGGGATTTGCGATAGAGCTCCTGGAGGGTGGGGGAGGCTGTGCGGGGGG
>VXBW01004510.1:520327-572461 GCA_013400375.1 Thinocorus orbignyianus
CAATTCTAAAGTCAGCAAAACTCAGTGGTTTTGGCTCAAATGATGCACGTGGCTTTGGGGTCACTGTGCTGGACCAGCACAGGCTGGGGGGAGTCTGGAGGGGCTGAGTGGCCGTGCAGCACAGCTCCTCTCCTGGTTGAGATGTGGTCTTTAATATTTCCCAGCGTGGGTTTCTCCAGCGTGCACACACACACATCTGTGACGCTTGGTTTACACTTAAAATAATGCAAGACGGGCCTTCTGGTGGCCTGGGGGTGCGTGAGGAGGAGGCGGAGGTGCAGCTGGGGGTTGGTGGGTACCACGCTACTCGCACGATGTGTCTCTGTCCCTTTCACCCCTCAGCCCTAAAAAGCAGCTTTTGGGAAGCGCCGTCCCCGTGCTCAGTTGGGCCAGCACAGGCTGTAAAGGAGGGAGATTGCATGGGGCTCTGGTCCCAGCAGCTGAATCACAGCTTAGGCTTTTAGTCCCCGCTGCCTGTCTCGTTTGTCTCAATGCCAGGAGTGTCTGCTTGGAAGCACAGTGGGCTCTTCTCTCTCTCTCCTCTCTCATAGCTGTTGAGTCCCCTCCGTGCCCCAGGCAAATAAGAACACCTCCAAAGCAACCTCACCAGCTTAGGAATCGCCTGCTTGTGCTTCAGTAAAAATACTTTCCATGCTCCATCATCATTGTGTTTAAGAAATGGGAAAGACTGGAAACACCTCTAATTTTCCCTCTTTAAAGAAGGTGATACTGAGTGGAGAAGTTGAGGATTTCCCACCTCACCCTTCTTTGAGTACCCAAACGAGTCTAAGCATCAGGAAGGCTTGCCTGAAGCGTAGTAATCCATCCACCAAAAAGAAAAAAAAAGTAAAAATACAACTTTGCAGTCTTTCTGTGGAGGTTTCCACTCTCCCCCACCATGTTCCTTCATATATTCACTGCCCACATGATGTTACCCGCGGGATGAGGGTGGGAGGGGGGAGCTTGTTCTCTTTCATGTGACTGCAGCACAGTTAATAATTGTACCAGACTTCAGGCGCTCGCGTGACTGAAGGGATTGATTGGATTCATAGCCGGACAGACAGAAGTTTTTCAGGCACATCTTCGTGCCTCGGCATCCCAGCGGATTCGGAGAAGGAGCCAGATCTGCTTTCTGTGTGATTGCTCATTTGTTGTGAGCTGGCTAGCTATAGCGCGCAGAGACAAAGGCTGCCCTGGACTGAAAAGCCCCTAAAGAACAGCAGTATAGTAAATACATCTGTAAAACGGCGTTCGAGTTACAGACGGCAAGCGTCTCACGTGCTCCTCCTGACTCGCTCCATCGTCCCCCCCACCTCTTGCTGCCTCAAAAAAGGGATGGCAAAATAGATAAAATACATCAAGTGCTAAACTGTTGATGTGATTTTGTTTTTTTAAAAAAAGAGGAGGCTTCACTCAAGCATATGTTTCCAGCACTTTAATCTTTTATGGACTGCATACTTGCTGTGGGAGTGGAAGGGGATGTTGCAGGCTGACTTTCAGTGTACTTAGAAATCTTTCCCACAGCATGAAAACTCCCCAGAAAACATGTGAAACAACGGCCTGGAAACCAGGAAGTTTCTGATGCCTAGCACTCATTGCTCTGAGGGATTTGCTGTGCTCTGGAGGTCATGTAATAATCTCTCTTCTCTGTTGGCTTCTCGAAGTCTATTTCACATAGGATGGAGGGGTATGTGTGTTGCTGAGATTTTAAGGGTCCCTGTTTCTGTACCATGTTTTTGCTCCTGATTCTTTTGTTACTACACTCCCATGATTAATACATCTGCCTCTTAAAATGGCTACTGAACCACCACCAAGTTCTTGCCACTGGTTACCAACTGCTTAACCCCTGCCAGAAACCACTGAGCACAGCTTTGAGTTGATACTTTTGTTGCTTAGCAGGTATATTTCTGATCTTCGGGCTGCCCATTAACCCTGTGAATACTGTGCGCAATGAAGACATAAATCTGCTGCGGTGACGAAGGTGTGTCCTGATGCTGCGATCACTGCTGCTGCCCCTGCACTGCCCTCTGGTTAGATTTGTGTGATGTGAAGTCTTCTGGGTATGTGCTTTTGAGGGGGGTGTTTGCTTTGTTTCCTCACCCCTTTACTGCTTTGCATAGTCTTGGGGGGGTTTTGAGGAGCTTCAGAAGTTGCTAAGATAGAAAAGCGGTGACAAAGGTGGGAAGTGTGGCACTTGAGGGCTGGTGGTCCTGGCAAATCAATAAGGAAGATCCAGTTCCCTGCAGAAAAGAAATTGCACGTCCAGTTTCAGTACGTGATGAACTTGGCATTTTGTTTTCTGGTGTCTTCCTCTTCGTGTGCCTGTGTTTGTGCTGGAATGCGATGGAGCATGAGAGGAGTTGGAGGAGAGAAGGGGCTGCAGCTTGGGTCTGGTTGCCAAAATAAGCCCACACTATCTCTTTCCTCTCCTCCCCCCAAAAAAACCCCTCAACCTAAAGGAGGGTTAACCAGAACATACCACAAAACAGGTTAGACAGGACGCTGAAGCCAGATACGAACCTTCTCCCCTGCTTTAAGGCATCTTCAGTACACCCTCCTCCCTCCACTCTGCAGGATTTCCTCCTCCCCCGCCCCCTCCCCATTATGAAATAGTCCTGTGCCGACTGGGTTTGAACACGGGGCGGGTGGATGGGTTGCAGGGCCCGCTCGCCTGCTGCCAGCTGTTTCTTAAGAAATAAGAGGGTGCACTTGTCCGTGCCCGTCATCCCATGGCAGAGGCAACGCTCTGCCCGGCATGCGGCTGCCTGGGTGTGTGTGTGTGTGTGCCTTCCTGCCCTCCGCTGCCAGGTTGCCTTGCAAACAGCCCCGGCCAAAAAAGTAGCCAGAGAGGAAGAGGAGCAAGGAGGCAGGGAGTGCTGGCAGGTGGAGCTTGGAGGGCTGATCCTCCACGTAGTTAATCATTACTTGCAGCATAACCTGTTCCTGTTTTCTAGAGGTTTCACTGGCAGCGGCAGCCAGAAGCGTATGAGGAGTATGTGACAGACCCCTTTCCCAGCAAAGACGGTTTACTTTGCAGCAGCAAGCCCAGTGTCTAATAGAAGACATCATTTCTTCTGTAACATGTTTATGCCTAATCGTTCAGTAAACATACCATATATAGTCCGGTTCGTGCTCGCTATAACACCCTGCTGCACGGCGACTTTGCTAGTACCACACAGATTCCTTAGCTCCTGGTAACCAGCTGACAAATAGGAAGTTGCTGTATGTAACATAAATATTCCACACAACTGAGGTTTTTTACACTCCTGCTCATAGTGCATAAAGCACACTTTTCTGATCATGACAGTCTTAAGTCTAGCACTTTGGAAAATGAAGAGAATTTTAAAAAACAAGGTATCTTATCAAAGGATGGACCAGGTCCCACGTGCATTTTTGTTGCAGATTAAAGATCCCACTCTTCACATCAGATGAAGCTCATATTTATGAATCAGTGTTTCAGGAACTCTTTGAATTTCTTTTTTCTCTTCTCTACACTTTAAAAGCCTGTTGCCTCCTAGGTGGTGGGTCCCAAGCTGGAGCTATGACTCCACTGAGAACTTTCTCTTCATTCTAGCATCTCCCCTTCCTCTTTCAGTGTGCCCTCTTTTTGTGTTTACCCTGTGCTGCTAGCAGTGTGCTGAGCACAGCAGAGGATATCCAGTGCACTGGCTGGATTCACAGCTTCCTTAATCAGCTGTTGCATATGGTTTGCCTTGAGCTTTTTTTTTCCCTCTTGCCTTTTTTTTGGTTTTTGGTTGGTTTTTTTTAATATACTGTGAAAATACTTCAATAACATTCTGACTCTTTCTGTGCTAGTAGAAGTGGTTCAGGAAAAGGGAGATGAAGCCAGCCTACCTAGACTCGGGTGGGGTGTTTTTACCTTTTTGTACCTTCTACTTCTTGGCTCGTTCCATGATGTGTGAGAAGACAGCACGGTGCTGTGGACCCCAGATAACCTTGCACAGAGCTTTCTGTCTGCTTGGTGATGGCTGTTGCCTCCTTGGTCCAGCAGTTTAGCGTTTGGTGACATCTCCTGTACGACTGAAGTGGTTGCCTAATCAGAGAGGGTGCTGGTTAGATGCAGGTCCATATAGGTAGATTTTCCTGCACTGACTTTCTCCTTATTTAGGCAACACCTCCAGAAGGGGAGACTTTGCAGGGGGGAATGTTTGGGTATTACATAAGTGGACAGTGAATGCATTTCTCCGACTTGTGTCTCATTGGCCTCGTCAGAGTGAATTATGTCTGACTGCTTGGCAGTTAATTGGACCATCCTTCCCCTTCCCTAAGCTGATAAGCCCCTCACTGTCTGCCTCAATCAGGCTTCTTTGTTTGAGAAGTTACTAATGCTGCAGAGGAACACAAGAACTACTTTCCTACGTACCGTAACCAAGTGAGGTGTTCTGATCAATAAGTCTGTGAAGATTCATCGTATTTCTTCAACAAAATCCTTTTACAAGACTCACTTGTACCGTAGCATCAGTAAGCAATTGACAGGCACTGAAAAGTAGGTAAAGCCAGTGTATTTAATACATACCTTGTCTCTTTTAGAAAGAATTGCATTCGTGTTTAAGTTATCCTGTGAGCAGCTTTATTCTGGCAGATCCCGGTAGCCGTGCAGAGTACCACGGGTGTCTGTAGTTGTCTGCCCATCAGGACTGGGTCTCAGAAATGGCTCCCTTTTACCACAAAGCCTTCAGACTGGGACTGTCTTTCCTGATGTGTCTGGATGGTGCCAAGCATAAGGTGGGTGTTGCCAGAAGGTGAGTAACACATGATGATTAATTGTCTCTGCGCTATGGATGAGTTTGTATGAAAAAGCACTTGGCTGAGGGCTGTGCTTCAACAAGCTCATCATCAGAATTAACCATGCAGGAGACAGTAGCTTAGCATCCCAGAGGCCTGGTTCTTCCATCTCTTTGTTTTATTTTGACTTCTGTGGATTTGCTACATCTGGTTGATGGAGAAGCAGGGGTCCCTTTGTCTCCAATATTAAATGATACCATTATTACAGATCACAAATGGGCTGCGTGGTACAGGATTGTATGCACTAAAAGCAAACACCCTTTTGTTAGATTGCTCAGTAATCTTTTTAAATGCAAAGGTGTGGTTATGAACCTTGCAGGTATGCATCCTCATGGTTGTACCATTGAGTCTACGATAGGTATGTATAGGAAAGATGCAAAGATAACAGTTTCTGTTAATTGTATTTTGAAGCTGAAAAGTAATTTTATTCTATTGGAGATTGCTTGTCTGCTGCTGTCAAAACTGTAAATAAATAGAAGTAGAAAACCTAATGCCACGGTGATTTTTAGCGTAGTTTCTGTTCTGAGTTTGCATGTTGATTTGAGTGACTCATTGTCTTTGATAATACATTTATTTCTAAAACCTTCTGAAAAGTAGGTTTTGTCACAGAAATCTTCCTTCTCCCTTCTTCTTCATCTATTTCTGGAAGCTTTGAGGGCCCTAAGCACACGAAACAAGTATTGGAGGCTTTGCTCCCTGTACAAAAATTGGAAGGACTGGGCTTTTTTGTTCTTAAAAAGCTTTCCAAAATGGGTTTTCCTATTTTGAGCTAGGCCTAGAGGATGTAAAGTACGCAAATAAAACAGATGTGCACTGCATTGTGGGCCTACATCTGTAGTTCTGTCCGACCTCAGGAAGTGACCAGTGGTTTATATTTCATTGTACCTCCAGGTTGGTGGTGTTGAGCCCTAGGATGCCCATGGCATTGCTGGGGGTGGGGGACACACACACGTAGATGCTGTTGGGTCCAAGCAGCCGTTAGTGGTGTTCAGCCGTTATGTGTTCATTATGTCTGAGAGGCGTAGGAACTCAGGCGAGCTGAACACAGGGCCCAGTCCGTAGGGCAGGATCTGGTGGAGAGACTGAGGGAGGCAACCACCGACAGTGGCTGGATTGCCATCCCTTCCTCCCAAGGATTTGTCAGCGGTTGTCAGACCCCAGCCAGCCACTAGCCTCCCATACTGCGACTTCTTTTATTAGCATTTTTATTGCTTGACATTCAAGGTGATGGGCGGAGAGTCTGTATTTGGATTTTAAAGTTTCTGGAAGCGTGTTTGTATCTTGTCTGAACCTTACCCAAGGCAATTCAAGACCAGCTGGCAGCCACTGATTGAAAGATCATGCCGTTTACCGTGGGATCTCTGAGCTTCAGTCTTCCTGAGTGGAGGTGATGAGGAAGGAGGGGGAGGAGGCATCCGTGTCTTAAAAAAGAGTTGAAAAGGAAAAACTGGAAAACAAAGCAACTGCTCACTGTGAAGTTCTTGGAAAGAAAGATGCTGCGTATGTAGTAATTAATGCGAATCGCAGTCTGCGTGCGTGGTAGCACACTTATGTGGCCTATGGGAGAGCAACTTGGTAGGCTGCAGTGGAGTCTTAGCAGCTGTGAAGGGAGGGAAGGCAGGAGGCAGCCTGGCTTCCCTGGAAGAGCTAGGGGAACATCAGGGATAGAGAAATTTAGGAAGTGCAGTTCAGGCAACTTGAAAATAAATTAACTGCTGGGCTTGTAGTGATCTGTGCATTCATGTATGGTATAGGACCTTAAGCACAGAAGGTTCGGGGTGAGTCTGGAAAGGGTCCATGTTTAAGGAATGTAGTTCTTCTGGCTTCTGAGATAACTTTTTGTGTAGACAGCATGGAAAACGATTACAAAAACAAGTATTGCAAGACACTTAATGAGATGGGAAACTGGCAGTGCTAAGGCTGTGGCTCTTGGACTCAAGTGATTGTGAGAGAATTGCAGTTTTTTTCTGATTTCTTTTTCCAGACGTCGTTTTCTAACTTGTGAACGATTACGAGTGGAGTTTATCCCATGGGCTTAAAGTCAGCCACCCCAAAACTACATATAAAATCTCTCTTGACTTTTTGGGATGCTGTGACAGCAACTGGACTTGAGGAAAAAGAAAAAAAATATTCTTAATGTTTGCTGGCAATTCCACCAGGGTAGTCTGAGACTTCATCTGCTGAGATCTCAAACCATCTGCTTTCACTCTTTTTGAGCAGGGGTGACTAGGAGTGACCAGACCAGTTTTTAGGGAGCTTAGTCAGCTTCCTAATTTCCAGGTACACTGAGAGAGTCATCAGGAATGGAGGGAGGATGTCAGTAAGTTTCCCTGCATGAAAGAAGCTGGGCTGCCAGGAGGATTTTCAGTCAAAGATCACCAGGCAACTTTATTACAGGCCCCATCTTCTCTTGCATGTGGCTCTACCGAGCTTTAACCATTTGTGCTGAAACACCACATGTCAGGTGTTTAGCTTCAGGACACATTTGTTTTGGTTGAAAGAAAAATAATAAAAAAATATTCTTCAGCCATTTTTAAGAATGCAGCTAATGGAAAAGTAACTTTAGGTTTTGAATTCTCTTTCATGTCCTCTCTTTTCTTACTAGAAAGAAGAAAAGAATACAACAAATCTAGAGTCTCTGAAAAAAAGGGGGAGAAAGTCTGACCTGTTCTTCTAGTCCTCAAAGCTGTAATGCAGGGGGCACTGAGGTTTGGGAAGGGCGAAGCAAGTGGGAGATTGAAGTTCCAGCTATTGATTGAATAAGCTATCTATTTCTTATCATAGCTGATTATCATGGGCAATGGTGGTTTCCCCAGCGCGTTCTGTTCTTAATGTCTGTTGCAATCTGGATGGTAAAAAGGACTGTGCAGGACCCAGTGAAAGCCAAGCATCCTCGTGTCTCTCTTACTCCAGAGCAGGGTAAGTCAGTTTTGCTCTGTGGATACTGAAGTTGGCAACTTAGCCCCACATCTTAAGTTGGCAATTTAGCGGGTTTGTATACCTCAGTATTTGTCTGCTCTTTCATGTGCACATGGGGAACGTGTGACTGTTTCTCGTGCAGCGTGGTGAAAACGTATAGGTATCAACTTTCTGGTTCAGGGGTTTGTTGGTGCAAGGTGAAAACGTCATTCTTGTGAATGTGCTTTACTTTGCAGGCACTTCTGCTCCATATGGAGTAAGGGTAGCTGAAAAGTTGTCTGACAGGATTTGCACATCTTGCCAAACATCACTGGTCCCCTAAATAAAAACAAAGGCCCAGAAGTTGGCAATACCTGTGCGTGCAATGTAAACAAACCTCCTGATGCAGGGGCCACCCAGCTCTCCCTTGCACACCGTGGCTCTTACTGGGACTTGTGTAGCTTCTGTTGAAGCTCATGGGTCTCTTCTGTAGAATGGGCCTGTTAGTATCAATTCATTATCAAGACGGAGGCCTTGATTTGTAATGAGCCCTTACGTGTAATTTGCAATAGCCTGCTCACTGTATCTAAACTAAACTGCGGTAGGTGCAGGAGGGAAACAGATTGAGGTTGGAGTAATATTTACCTTCGCTTGCAGTCAGGAGGAGTATCTAGAGCAAAAAGGAATGTGCCACACCTAGGGTCTCCGGAGCTGGCTTTTCTGGGAACTTCGGCCACAGAGAACGAGATAACCCCGATGCCGTATATGCCGGGTGAAGGCAGCTGCTATCTTTAAAAATATGCATATGAAAAAGGAACTGGAAGTTACTGCAAAGATGCATTTGCAGGGATCGTAGCAAGGAAATTTGTAGAAAACAGACCTGAAAGGTTTTACAACAGTGAGTGTATCAGGATACTCCCTGACATTTCTCATTTGGTGTGCTGAAGTGTTAAAAGAAACCTGGTTTCTGAAGTTATGGCTAGCAATCAATAAATTACTGTAGGATTTTGATTATATATGGTGTGTATGCATAATATGTATTTTAATGTGCATTGAAGATACCCTTTTTTGCTTGATTATGGAAGGAGAGACCGGGGAAAGAGTATTTGTCAAGTGTTTTGACAGGACACTAGATTGAAGTAATTTATTCATGTTAAGCACCCTGGAGCAATATTGAATAGCTCTGACCTACTCTGTTTTGATAAACTCCTCAGAATGAAAGAAAAATCCCCTTTTTCATTTGTTTTCCAAGAAAGAAAAAACTGAATTTCAAAATGGGTTAAACAGTTTAGTGACTCGTATTCTATTTCTTGCAAATTTCCCCCTCCCCTCTGAGCCCAACCACTCTTCCCCTCTGCTCTTGCCCACAGGATTACCATGCAACTAATTTTAGAGGTGGGTTTACACGTTTGTTTTTTAAAACATTGCGGTCTCCATCTCTGGAAATCCACCAGGTGGAAGCAGATGTGTAGGATATCTATCCTTGTATTTGTAAATCTGAGTTTGAGCAGAGGGGGTTTCTAAAGAGGGCAGTGTACGTGGTGCAAAAGCAGGGGAAATGTTGGCAGTGTAATGCCATCAGTAAAGCAAAAATTTGCAGTTAACCACCAGCTGGATTCGTTGGTGGTTTTTGTTCATGTGGTGGGCCGGGTGACATTGTATTAGCCAATTCTTCTGATGGATGGTTAGAGATCAGTTGCCTGGCTGTTCTGAATTACAGTAGGGAGAAGGCTATCAGGGAGGGGATGGGGAGAGTAAGATAGGAAGTGGTTTCTTAGAGATGGGTGCTCTTGTGCTAACAGAAGGTTTTGGCCCTTTTTTGCCTCGAGTGTGCTTTTCTGACACAGGAGCTCGTTTATAGCTTTACTGGTATCTTCTTCCCCTCTGCCTGCCTTCCTGGGGACCAGCTGGAATCCCTGTACTGCTCTGCTCCAGGTAAAAACAGCATCCTTGAAGCGTGAGGGGATATCCCTTTGTATTCAGCCCTCACAAAGATTTTGCTTTTGGCGCATCTTTGTCTGGAAATATGCTAAAAGTCCTAAAATGTTTGTTTTGGTTGGTTGAGGGATGGGTGGGAGGGCAGGGGGAGTCCACGTGGTGTCAAACAGGAAACTTGAGGTAGCTCTGAGGGATCTCCTGAGAGCATCCCTTCGGCCTGCGGAAGCTCATGGGCTCCTAAAGTCAGAGGTTTGCAAAGGGGCTGCACTATCCGGATTGACACTGCTTGCTGCTTTTCGTGGGACAGAAATGCTTTGTCTGTGTACTGCTGCAGCTTTCTGTGCTGTCCTACAATTCTTGTTGTTTCTCACTGACCTGTTGCACTAAAATTGATGTCACTGCCTGAGAAACTGTGCTTCTAGTAACTGAAGCTTCACTACCAGGGCAAAGCCTGGACAGTAAGATGTGTTGAGTATATATTGATTTAAATCGTTTCTTTACTGACTTGTTCTCTTTGGGATTTGTTTAGTTCTGAGCACGTGACAGAAGCAATCAAAGTTCCTTTCCAGCTATACCAGTGAAGATATTTGTATGTTAAGTCCCGAGTTGCAAAACACAGTCCTCTACTTGTGCTCAGTGCATGTTAGGACAAAAATAAAATGGAGGAAGAGCTGAAAGAGACCGTTTGCATCACTTGGGGGCCCACTGGGAGCTGGGGGTCAGGATCGCTGAGAATTAATCAGTTCACTAGAGAATATGATAATACAAGGAAATGATGGTATTGCAATAAGGTTTTCGTTGGTTGGGGGTTTTTGTTTTGTTTTGGTTTGGTTTTTTTTTTATTAGTAGCAGAAACTTTAAAAATAAAAAGCGAGAGAAAGCCTGGGAGCAGAAGTGGCCTGGAAGGGAAATGACTGAGACCAGCTTCAAAATGTGGAGAATGATGGTTCAGGAGCGCTGCTTCACTGCATCTGTGTGTGGAACTCCTTTCTGTCTTGTGGAGGTTGGGGGGAGAGAAAGGGATCACAGCCCTGTGGAAGCTGACTTACTGATACTGTTTTGAATGAAGTGCAATAGTTCTGGGCTTTCTGATTTTGTTTGAGAATTGAAGATTTTAAACAAGGAACGCCAAGCCTGCGGAAAAGCATCTGTAATCGCAGATCTGACAGCGGAATGCGGCCTTTTGTGCCATTTTTAACAAACCAAAATGTCTCCGAAATCTGCCCCAGCAAACTTTTGGTCCTGCTGTGCCCCAGTGCAATAATTATAATGCAGAAACAGCTGATGGGTCACGTCTCCAGCCCTGTGCAGTGTTATGACTTGCTACCTACATTCCATGTTTAGCTTTGAGCGATCAGATGGTGCAAGCAACGTGAGCTAGCAGCGCCTGAGGACATGCAGCCAGGCAACACGTCCTTTCCCTCCCTCTGCAGCTTTGGTTTCTTTTCTCCACTTCTGTCCCATCCTGTCCCCTTAAGGTGATGCATTTTACAATACCTACCGCTCTCTGGAGGGGGTCAGCTGCCAGTGCGGGAGCATGTGTGCCATTCCCTCTGTGCTGTATTTCAAGTCCAAGGGCCCAAGGTTTGTAAATATTGTTTCTAAAGTACCTGAGGACTCCAGGTGAGCTGCTTGCCCTACTTACCAGGGAATCTGGAGTTGTGGCTGGCACATGTGGTGGCACATGGTGGCCGACTGTTTCAGCATTGTGACTGATGTGACTTAATGAAGCATGAGTTGTATCCAAGGGGGTAAATTTTTGCTTTGTGTGTGGGGAAAGGGTCATTTACAAATGTTTACAAACAAACAAAAAAGTTGAAAATGATGCTTAATTAGGCCACGGTAAAGACTGAGGGAGGTGGGGAGGGAGGGGGATATTTTGGACTTGTGTTTGTTTTGTGCTTAGCGCTGTGCGAAAGGTACACTCAGTCCTTGATCTAGGAAGAACTGGATAGGTAAGCAGAAAACTACTAACTCGTTGCTTGTGACTGCCCTTACCCTATTGCTTCCCACTTCCAGGGTTGCCATGGGAGAGGCGTGGTGCAGGCATCGTAATTGTGGTAGTTTATTCTGTTGTGAACTTAGTTTCACTGGTTTTAACTGGAAATCTGAACTTCAGGCAGACTTTTAAGTGGTAGGAGTGTTCTCTATGGCAGAGGGATTGCAAGTGAGCTCTGAGCTGGAGAAAAGGGAGCGGGAGGTGGGAGTCTGGAGATGGAGTGGGCTCGGGGTTCGTTCCACTACATCTTTTCATCTTTCCCCGGTACTGCAGCACCGCAGGAGTAGAGTTACCGACAACATTCTTGCTCAGGTCTCTCATCCCTCACTCAAATAGAGGGTGTAATTTGACGATGCCTCAGCTCCCCTGTGTGAAGGCTGTTGATTAAACTATATGTGTGTACATTTTTAAGTGAGAAACAAAAAAAAAAGCCCGAAACAAACACAAATCCCAAACCAGATCAGTTCTGTGATCCCAGATCACTGTGGGGTTGTTCAAAAGCGAGGACTGGCATGAGGCCGGAGGGAGAACGTGTGGCTGGAGCTGCGGGGTGAAGTGAGGACTGGCAGTCTGTCCTTCTGAATGACAGCCATGGCTTACATCAGGTTAAATCAGTCTGTACACTGCAGGCTGAGGCGAACCAGAATGGATTAAAAACAGGTTTTCACTTCCAGCCTTGAGTTTCCTTGTGACTGCAATTCTCTGTCAGCCTGTGGGGGGTACGTGTATTCCTGCATCTTAGCTGCTGTGGAGTTGGAGAGACATCTTTTTACAGGACAATTCTCACAAACTTTAGTATTCACTAAAGTTTTCTGGATTTGAACTGCCGTGTCCACAACTTTCACAAGTAGATTTTTAATCTGGGTTTTTATCTCCCCCTCCTCCTTCTCCATCCGTATCAGCTGTTACCAGCTGCAAACAGGTTAACAGTGGGGCTGCTGGGTTGCTTGATGGGTGGCCGCCTGACGCTGCCTTTGGGCTGATGCAGATCATTTCTATTGGCCAAGGTTATCTTCCTGCTGACCTTGTAGCCAGAAATCGGCCTCTCCGTGGCATGGTAATTGTGAAAAGGAGGGCTTCTGAAAGAATTCACGCAGGCTGGAATATTCTTTCTGGTTTTGTAAAAGCCAGTTTTTATTTTCATCACTGCTCTGAATGAGGAAAGGAAGTGCCTTAAGTTTGCAAACTTGAGAAGGTCGTGTTTGAAGATTGTTTTCTTCTAAAATCCGCTGTGGAGACTCCCTAGATTTAGCACGGCAAGAGGCTGCTATACCACAGCTCGGCTTAAAAGTCCACTTTTGCTACTATATTTTCTCGGTTGTTTGCTTGCTGAGCATCGATAGCTTTCTGTACGTGATATGGGACATCTGATTTCTTCCTAGCTGTAGCCTTTCGTACCAGAATGTCTTTTCCCTTGCTTGTAATTGGTTCGGTTTACTGGACTAAATGTGTTTGCATGCTTTGGGGGTGAAGAGAGACTTCTGTTAGCTGTGTAATGGAATGAGGCACGGGGATTAATGGGGGGAGTGGGGAGAGAGGAGGGAGTCGGGTGGGTTTTCCTGTTTTTTTCTAGAGGCATCAGGCTCCTCCTGTAGCGAGGGAGAGCATAGTACATTGAACCTAAAGACCTTTAAAGCACATGCTGAAATGGATGCTGGGAAGATACAGTACAGTGCTTGGGCACAACTCCAAGGCTCCCAAGGCAAGTAATATTTAAACAAGCTGAACAGCCCCTTTAGGCAAGCAGCAGGAAATCCAGCACTGAGCTTTGTGTTGTTGCATGGTCAGCAGAAGATAAAAGCTCAGGCTGTGCAGCTGGGGTTCCCTCCTATCACTGGATGGCAAACTGTTAAGAAAAGATAAAAGGACAGAAAAGAACAGGGGGTCGTCTTATTGAAAAGCATTCCTTCATATTTTAAGCCGTCAAAGTACTTTGAAATACATCGGGCCTGATGTAAGTCAGGAACAGCATCATCGGTGGCTCTGGTGTGTGTTGGAGCTTTTATATCAGTTGGCTGGCAAAAGGTGAATTCATCCCTTTGTTTCTCCAGAGATGAATGTTTAACATGGGTAGGTAGGATAGTGGTACTCATAGGTGTCTCACTGCAAGTCTCATGGTGTGCAGGAGCTTCCCAGAACTTTATTAGGAGCGGGACTTGTAGTGGTGGGGCTGCTGCCGACTGGGAGCATCATTCTGAAATGCAACCAGCGTTATATAGCCTTCCCAGGTCCCGCTTTCTGCAGCTGGTCCTTGGTTGGGGGCTATTTTAACAATGAGGAAGAGAATTTAAATGAATGAGATTGCTATTTCAAGTCGTCTAATCATTATGCACTGTATTCCTCCCCTCTGTCCCTCCTACTTTTTTCCTGCATCACAGCACTGGTGTCTTGGGAAAGAAAATGCTTCAGAGCATTTGTTACCAATTTAGCAGCAAGTACGTGCTCAAATTTGGGATTTCTGGGATCTGTGTGTGCCATATGTAGGCAAAATGTAATATTTGCTAGTTCCAGTAGAAGGGAACAAACACAAATTTGCTGTTCTTCAGACAGTGTTTCTTTAATCTAGTGAGACTTACATTTGTGCAGCCTTTTTGTTTTGGTAAGATGGTTAAGTGCCCTCCGTAGGGTGCCTAATTGCTTATCATGAACTAATCAGTCCCCTGGGTACATGAAGGAATGAAATGCTGCCAAGACAGAGCCTGTGACTTCACCCAGAGGTGTGATAACCCTCCCAGTTACCCCACCCATCGGAGAGCTTGCTTACTGCTGTTTTAAAGACCTCGTTACTTCAGAAATTATCCATGCTTAGAGATTTTAGGAAGTTTTAGAGGAGTGTATTTGCTGAGGAACCTTTGAACTTGTCAGCTTTCATATTTTTTTCTACTGTCAAATCTGCATTGAGTAACGTTTGAAGTTTGCTGTGAAATGTCCTGAACATGTTGCTACTGCCACTTCTGTTGCTGAAGGTGCCCACCTCCGTAGCCTGTGGCATGCCAGACCCTTACAGATGAGGAAAGGGCCAGTTTCTGTCTTCAGCTGTCAGTAAGTAGGGATGGTGAAATCTTCTCACTTCAGAAACCCCGTTTGAAGTTTAGATGAGGGAACAAGTGAAACAAATCTGGTGGTGACTCTTCTAATTTTTGGTGGGATGATAGTTTGAACATCAGCATGTGTGAAATGAGTGGGTAGATTAAGAAAAGTCTTTCACCTTACAGTGAAAAGTAATTTATTTAGGTGGTGGTTTTTGCTTGCTTTCTCCTTTTAGTTTCTTGTTTTAACTCATTCAGATACACATTTGTCTGCTTCACAGGTGAGATGGCTACTGGTTCTGTGAATTATTCTCCTTATATTGAGCGGCTGAGCTCCATAAAACATACAAAATTTACCACAGAACAATAATGTCTGAACTGGAAGTGGAAAATAGCTCCTGCTATTTAGTATCTGAGTGAATGTATGAGTTCTGGTGTTGAGATTTTCTTTGTCCTTTGCTTTTGCTCTGAATGAACAGAATTTCTAGATGAAGTTTGGAGGATGGCATCTGCCAATTGGGTAGAAATACAGTTTGTTCCTTTAAAGAGTTGTAACCAAATCAAAGAACAATATCAGATTTTTTTTTTCTTTCTTTTGTGAACCTTTAAAAACACTTTAGGTCTTGTTCACTCTGATCACAGAGTAGATTCTAAGTGACCTCAACAAGATTAATGTTTTATGTAATATATATAGCCAAAGTATGTACTGGCTTAAAACTGTAAAGAAAGGTGGTTTCATTTTTAGAATTAAAATAAAGGGGCTGTGTGGGTGTGTATGTATATATGACTGTGAAAATGTTCACGTGGGAACGTCTCTCCTGAAAAGAAGTTTAAATTGCAGTATCACAGGGCTGATAATGATACTTCAGTGTTGCTTTGCTGTGTGTGCATACATGGAAGTGAATAGTCAAGGTTCCACTGGCAAACTCTTGCTGTCCTACTGCAGAAGTTGGGGTGGGGGGCTGTGTGTGCGCACAGGCCACTCAGTCAATATTTTTCTTGTTGTTGCTTATTATTTCTCTATGGTGAACACTTGCAACTACTACTTTACCCAGAGTTGGGTTGAACCTATCCATAATTCACACCAGTTTGCTTCTGACCAACATTGTGGTATAGTATATGTCAATGGGAGCCAGCAGAAGGAAATGAGTTTCCTTTTTCATCACGTGAATTGTGGGAAGAGTTGTCTGTATCATCTGTTTGATGGCAATGTGTGAAGCACTAGCAGTGGAATTGGTTTTTTGGAAGAGGGTGGTAGTTTTGGACTAGCAGCAGACGTTTTTGGCTGGAGGAATAGCAACTTGAAACTTCACTTACTGAAGAAACCTGTTCACAATTTTTTCTGTGTTTTTTTTTTTTTTTTTCCCCAGCGTTCCTGAAATAAACTTCCTGCAATTCTTTGCAGTGTGCAGGTGTCCAGGCTACCCTTTACTCATGGTCGCCTGTGCAGCCCGTCAGGCGACTGAAGGCTGTACCTAAAATTCTGCCGGCAGTGCCGTGCACTGCAGTGCTCTTGATATTGTTGCGGTGGACACCTTGTACAGCTACAGGCTGTAGCATCCCCTCCTAGGCCGAACAACTGGGTGTTGCGTTCCAGGAGTCTACGCATGTGGAGGACTGCCAGGAATAGAAAAAAGAAAGCTGCAGAGATTGTGAGCTGCTGCGTGATCCGTGTGGCTGTTGTGCCGAGGAGCATCAAAACTTTGCTGGATGGATCCGACAGCTCGTTGCAGAGTAGAGGGTCAGTCTCATTGGTTATTTGTGGTTATTAAACTTAGTGGATTTTATGGGGTTTTTTGTTTGCTTTATTTTGATATTTTTCTCTCTGTGCATAAGAGGATTGTGGCCTTGCAAGCAGAATGCTCATGTTCAGGAAACTTAAGGCTGTTCCTACTGAAGGGCTTTGAAGATCAGCAGGCATTTCCTTCAGGGTTTACAGCATTGTTGGAGGAGCCGGTCGCTGCCGAAGTCTTCAGGCCTATCCACCCGATTTTGGTCATTCCTTACCTCACCAGCACGTGGATTATGCTGTTTGCAGTCTGTCTAAGCTCCACGATGACCTCTGTGGATTCCTCATGAGCTTTTACAAGGCCGGGCCTGTGTACTTTGTAAAATCCTCTAGAAATGCTTGCTAGGCTTTTAAAGTCCCAGAGCAAAAGCTACACTACAAGGAACTTGGAAGGTCAGCAGCTGGATATGGCTGTGGATGAAGGAGGATTTGTGCATGTGTGTATGCAGTTCATGTTTTGAAAACACATCTTTTTCAAGTCAGATGGAGATAGGTCCTTTCTGAAGACTGTTCTTGTACTTGTCTGAGGAAGCTGAGGGACTTCTGAGTTCAGTAAGAAATTGTTGAGCTGATTCCCTGTGCCCTTTCCTTGTGCACGTGTTGCAGTCTATGAAAATTAACAGATGCTGTTTCATTTTGTCAGTGTGCAGGAAGCACCTCCCACAGGTTAGTTTCACTGCGTGTACTTCAAAATAGAAAGAAAACTCATACTGAAGAATACCACTGGCAAGTAGCACTGCTGTTTAAAGTTTTCCTGGTGGCTTTCCTGTGAGTATCTCCACCCGGAGAGGCTTGCCAGCACCATCTACTGCTGTAATTAATTTACCTAACTAAAACATGAAAGAAATGTTGTATTTCAGAATTTAGAGCTCTGCAAACAACCCTGACAGCTACCTGCCCAGCTGGTATAAGCCAGTGGATGTGTTCACAAGACTCTGGCAACTTGTTCCTCAGTGGTGGGAGCAAGATGTTTTTCTCAAGGCTGGGTTCTCCCTTTACCTGGGGGAAGCAATAAACCTCAGTTTGAGTGATTTGTGGTACTCTGGCATCTATGGCAAATAAATATCTAGAATAACCCCAGGTAAAATTAAACAGCTTGCTTGTATCTCTTGTCTCTGGTTCAGAACATCAGGAGAATGGCCACTGATTGTCATCTATATCACACAGAGGTATATCTGTTCCTAGCCTTAGGAGATTATATGAGGTGGTTGGCTTGAGACCTGTTTGTGCCTCGTGCAGTGCAAGGCAGGAGTGTGTTTTTGGCCGGTGGGTCTGCTCAGGGTCTGCCTGCTGTGGAGGCATGAACTAGGAAGGTTATCTTGCTCACAGCTGCACTACAGGTTATCTTGCTCATGAAAAGGCTGTGCAGCCACTTTGGGTGTTGCAGTTGGAGGCTGACATTACAAATGCCTCCTAAGGAGGATGGGAGAGCGAGGGTTGTACAGCACACTTCTGAATCCCTTTGCTCTAGCACATCTCTCTTTCCTCTCTGTGTCATGTGGTTTCCCCTCTTAAAATTTCAAACTGCAGCTTTCTAATTAAAAAATCTATTTTGGGGGTGTGGCTGTTGCTGAACATATTACATTGGTTTGATTATAGATTTTGTTGTTGTTTGGAGAGCGTGATGGGGGGAATATTTCCTGTGCTGACCTGAAACAGAAGACAGGAAGATAATGATGTTAATAAGGTGGGGGAGAAAAGGAGGTGTTTGTTTAGAGAAAGCCTGGTCAGTAAAGCCTGTGGAGCAGAGGAACCCTGCTGATAACACAGATGAAATAGTCTGCCTCTTTCCTAACTTTAGAGGAGTGGAGCTTTGTAATAAATGGCTGCCATGTGGCAGCTGTCTCCCAGCTTCGTGAGCCTGGCAGTAGTTAATCCTGTCAGCAAGTCAAGCTCCCTGGAAAAGAGCAGCGAGAAGGGCTGCAAACTCTTGAATCATTCTCTCTGCAAAATATTTGCTTGTTGAATCTCTTTCAGTTTAAAATGAGTTATTTGGTGGAGGTTCTCATCTTTAAGTAGCATTAGAGTGCGGCTGCACTGGTTTTTAAATTAAATGTTAGAAACGTGCTCAGATGTTGCAATTCTTCTCCCTCTTAAAAAAAAAAGAAAAAAAAAGTCATTTTAGTTTTGGAAGATACACGTTCCAGGGTGGAAAATGTGCTGTGTGAAGAAGGGATGCTGTGTGTTGTTATCCCTGTATGCTAAGAAATTACAAGTTGAGCATCTGACATCATGATTATCCTTGAAAGCTTGAGGCTTTAAAATTAATCCATTCACTTTAATTTGGTTTTTGTATTCTACTGAGTGTGCAATGTTTCTGTCCTTTCTCCACAACACAGAAAACTAGAACTTTGATGTAAAAAAAAAAAAGTTAAAAGATNAGTTAAGAGATTTTTCTGCACTAATGTAACACCATCAGATTTTTACAGGGCTCACGATAAAATCGTGATGGTTGACAATACTACCACCAGGAAATTAGTTTTAATCCTTGCAATTTCTACTTTTTTCCTTTCTCATGTTGTGCATCGTTTTACTATGTTGTCTTTGCAAGCCATGAAGTGCTTTGGTGTGCTACCTGTTATGGTGCTCCAAGCAGGGAGTGTGCTGGCATCTCCTGCAAAGACAGCGTGGTTGGGCTGCACAGGATGTATTGGGGGCTCCGCGGTGAGCAAACCGGTGCTCTCCCCCTTGGGCTTGCCTGTGTGAGGGAGCTCGGTAGCATGTGGATGCAGTTACAGTGGTGAAATGCCATCTGGGATGTAGCTACTCCAAAAGGAAAGAGTCATCTTCTGGTTTAGCTTACCCTATTTCCAGAATGCTTTTTGTAAAATTGCTTGTGCATTCAGGCCGTCTGTGAAGCTGTCTAAATGTGGCCTGGAGGAAGAGGATCGCAACCAGGGTGCTGTGTAAGCAACAGGGCACTAGCACAGGAGATTTTCTCTATCTTCCTCAGCATGATTTATCTTGCCCCTCTTTAATCCCTGCCAAACCCGTCCTGCTGTTGTGCACAGACAGCTCTGGCTACATGTGAAGAGCGAGCGTGAGAGGGTGAAACATTCGCTCGTTTCTCTCTCCAGAGATTTGCTTTAAATGTTTGCATTGAGTCCCGGGTTGGAAGCTGCCCTTGGCTGAGCTGTTGGTTGTCAGGACGAGAGACGGGGACGGAGATGTGGATGGGGACANTGGCTTTTCTTCCCCTCGTTATTACTGTTCCTTCTTGTTTCCGTGATGCTGTGCGGAGGAACAACCAGACGGATTGTCTCGTCCCGGGATGGGTGCCTGGGCATCTGCGTGGCCAGTTGGTACAGCACAGGAGCCCCTGTTTTTTCAGTGACACCAGGGGCTATTGATGGCAGGCTGGGGCTGTGCTGCTGCTGCACAGATGCTCGCTCTTGGCCCACCTTAAAAGGACAAGATATCCCGTGGTTTAGACTGGCCATATATTGTCGGGGATGTCAGCATCTCCGTCACAGCTACCCAGCCAAGCCCAGCGTCCCACTTCACCCCCCCGCCACCCCCAGGCCCTGCAGCCTCTCCTCGGTTAGAGCCGAAGGGTGCTGTAATTTGGGCCGTTTGGAGGGGAGGTCGCTTTTCTTGTCCATTACTCAGAAATATTTTCCATCTGGCTCTCCCAAATGCAATCGTCGTGCTCACCCCTCGGGCTCTTGGACAAGTATCCTGTTCCCTCAGCGCAGCGCTCGCTTAGCCATGTAGGTGATGGGACATCAGGCTATAGCTTCCCCCTCTCACCCTCAGGGTTTTAAGTTAACCAGGTTTGGCAGGGCAAAACAAAAAATTTTAAAAGAAAAGCAAAACCCAAACCTACAGAGCTAGGTTTTAGATTGTTTCCTCATTTTGCTTTCCTCATCCCCTCTTGCTTGTTTGAGGCGGCATCAATAGCTGATGAGGTTTTGTGTTCCAGGGTGGCTGGGGCTCCCCTCTCCTCCCCTTCCTTGGGAGACAGGTGTGATGGAGGTGCCTTGTTGGTCCTCGCTCTGGCTTTCCCCTACAGCGGCAGTTTTGGAAGGCAGCGTGACCCATTTCCACCTTCGCAAGACACATCCGTCTCCGCCTGCTGAGGGAAAAGCCTTCAGGGCCTGCTCCCTCCTGTCCCTGGCTCTGCTCCGGGCTCCCACCCTCTCCTGCGCCACATCCCGAGGCCGTCCCCTTGCCCAGTGGGACGTGAGCCAGCCCCAAGGAGAGATGTGGACTGGGGAATGCTCATGGATGTGGGGCTGTGTCCCCGGGAGCGCCGCCTCACTGTGGCTGGTGCCAGCCTGCGGCAGGGGGGGGGCTCGAAGGGACTTTCTTGGGTCGCCACTTCATCTAAGGCAAATAAATTGGAGTCCAAGCCAAGAAACACATCGACTTCCTGGAACTCTGCAAGCCGTCCGCACAGCTGTCCCCGCTCCCCCAACACATGCAAAGCAGAGCTTATAAGGACAGACAGTATTGCTTTTGTGTCCCTCCTCGGCCGGCGGGGAGGCTGCAGGGGAGGGGATGTGCTGGGTAAGGCCCAAGGCCGGTCTTGTCCCGTGTTTCCCCGGCGTCGCGGTGGATGCCGGTGACCGGGGCAACCAGGCCCCCACCTCACCCGCCTCCCAGCTGAGGATGAGGGTGGAGGGTTGATGTCCGTTGACACATGGCAAGGAGCGAAGGGATGCCTGCTTACAGCCATTTGTTTTACTCTGCTGTAGCTCTGACTTTATACTTTTTCCCTGTCTAAAAGTGGCACTTGTGGCCCCAGGTTTGTTAACTTGTCTTCAAATCTCGGTATCCTTTTTGCTTGAGCAAGCTCTCAAAGCTGGCTGCAGCTCGGTGACAGAGGCTTCCTGGAGGGCCAGGTGCTCACCCACAAGCCGATATGAACGGCGGGGATGAGGAGCAGCTCGTAGATATTTCTTTGGTTGGGAGGGGGAACGAGGGGGACTAAGGCGTTTTAAAATTTCAAAATTCTTCAGCAGCTGCTGAATGTAAGTACAGCTGCAGACTGTTGCAGCTCTTGTGGTGCTGTGCGTTTTACATGGCACTGCCACCCCCAGAACTGGTCGTACGGGTCAGGAGCTTGGTGCAGGCTTGGCTGAGACCCTCTGAGATGGCTCCCAAGGGTGCTGGTGGAGATCTGGGCTTTCCTGTCGGGATCCCGGGGCCGTTGGGTTTTGCTTTCGCTCTCAGTGCCAGAGTGAGCAGCGTGTGCCTCGGTTCTCTTTTCTGGCCCAGCGAGACCGCAGGCTGCTCTGTGAGGGCTGTTCCCACAGCACACAACGCTTGTGAAAGGAGCAAATGTGGGTGCCCTGTTGAAGTCAGCAAACTGAGCGTGGGGCCAAGAAGATACGTATGAATGCATTTTATATTCAGGCTGCCTCGTGTCTCTGTGCATTGCCGTAAACCAGTTGGACTATATAGGTGAATTTCATCCAGGAAACCCCTGCTTTGCCGGTAAGGCATCTGACTGTTCCATTGGTGTAGCTTCCTTGTTTTCAGGCTATTACATCAATGTAATACCAGAGCATTATGGTGATTCAGAGTTGTCGTTTGCTTAAGGCATTAACTAAGCTCAAATTCCGGTATGCTTTATGGAGAGATGCGTTTGGTCATCTGAACTAAAGTTCTGAGGACCACTGTCATCAAAATGTGACTTTCAAAACCTGCGTAAAAACTAAATGCACACACATATCCCATCGTGCATGCAAGGAAATAGAACAGGAGGAGTAAATACGTTGAATATTTAAAATTTAGCCTAGCTGTTAGGTGTTGTAGCAACTGTATATAAATTAATTTGGAAATATGGGGATCATCTTGTTCTTGTTTGGTGCTTCTTTGCCTGCTCCACCCCTAAAACAGAAGGTGGTCCCTAGCTCGGTTTTAAGGCCACAAGCACGTGCTTTACTTGTTTATTCTGTGTCTGAGTTCATCTGTGTGTGTACGTGTTAGGTAAGAAAAAGCATAAGGGTGTTGTGGATTTGTAGGGTTATTTTCGGAAGCAAAGTCTTAGGCCTGCTCTAACCCAGGTAAAACAATTCTATCACTAATAGCTCAGAGAGCTCATGGCAGGAGGAGCAGTCTGTCATTTGGTACTCAGAGAGTACCTTTCAAGAGATGCTGCTTCTTTTGTTTTTGGCCTTGTAGCGTTTGTTTTGTTTGGTTTTGTTTCTCCTTGGAGGAAAAAAGTAGGTACAGGTACAAGTTCAAAACCTTCGGGGTAGTATTCTTAGTTTTTACTGGATGCTGAGCGAAAGAATGAGCACCAGATATTCCCATGCCACTATCTTTCTCTTTGTGCTTGTCTTCCTTTCCCTGTAGCCTGCTCTGTCCTAGTGCTCCAGCAGTGATGACAGTGAGGTGACGCTGTAATTCTGTCCTGCTGGGGTGCCGAGTCAGCACCTACCCTTCAGTAGCAAGGGCAGAGTTGGTATTAAAAAGGTCAGTGGGGAAAACTTTTTTTGTATGGTTTTCCTTTGCCTTGAGGCAGCGCTTTGAATAGGGTTAACCGTTTTTTCTTCCCACACGATGCCTTTTCACTTGCTCTCCTTCCTGCCAGCTCTGATGCAAAATCGCACTCAGATTGTAGTGGGGGTGATTGTGCTCATCTCTTGGGGTGGGAGCCACCATTTGTGCAGAACAGTGTCACCATGTGCTCTGGGAGTAAAATCTGCTCCTCTGTGTAGAAGCTTAGTAGGAGACCAGTGCAACAGAAACTGTTTGGAGTGTGGCATAATGATTCTTAAGTATTATAATCTCAAGGGTAAACAGCAAAATTTTGTTTATTCAAATGTGGTGTCCCTCTTTGAAGTTCTGGTCTTGTCTAAATTTGTATACTAGAAAGTCTGGCCTTCATTTTTTCTACCGCTTAATGAAAAAGCAGTGGGAAAACCTTGAATAAGATAATAGCTTTGCTAAGATGGAAACGATGAAGAAGGCTTAGGATTCCTGTTTGGGCCTCACTGGAAAAAGTGGTTTGAAATGCATGTGTGTGGGGGTGCACATTCCTAAAACTGTCATTTGTTTCCCCTGTTTCTCCTCCCTGCCATATTCTGCACTACATACCACGCCATGTTTAATGAAACCAATAAAAGTATTTGGCTGAGAGTGTTAATCTTTCCCTGGCCCAATTAGTGCATGGCTTCTACTTTAACGTTAATGTGGATTTTTTTTTCAGAAGGCAGAACAATGAACAGCTTTGTGCTACACACCAGGTTTTCCCCCTCCTTGCCCGTATTGTGTGTTTCTTCCTATCTATTCCAAAGGGAGAGCTTATGTGCAAAGACGGTGGAGCAATCTGGAGTAGAGACTTGTACCAGCTCCCAGGGGCCAGGACGTGCTGCTCTGTGCTTGTGTAGCTGCTTCTTGATGGCAGGTCAAGTGACTGTGACTCTAAAGTCTCATCATTTCTTCTCTTTTCCTCTTCCTTCCCCTGTGGCCTCTGTTCTCCTTTTTGCTTCATCCATGATGCTCTTCACCAGAGGGAGAAGCCGCTGTAGCTGTTGAGAGTGGTCTTAAAACGAGAAAATTAAATACAAATACATACACATGAGCAAAGGGCGAAGTAACTGTTGATGGGCTCGGCTTTACCATACAGTGAAATCACACTTTATCCCAAAGGAGGAAATAGGTCTAGCAAGTGTCTTCCTGTACAGACTGAATGGGAATCAACAAGCCTTTTTATGTTGTTTTTTTTAAGCTCTCTACTTTCTCAGTGACTCTCCCATTAGCTGGTTACGTGGGGTGTCAGAGGTGGGCCTCTGTCAGAAGCAGGAGCTAAAGATCCCTCAGATCTCTGTGCTGGATCAAAGCTGCCTCAGTTTCACAGTTTCAGCAGCATCATTAAGTGGAGGGACCACATTCCCTCAGAAGAGCAAGGTCTCTTGGCGTGGCCGAGTAAAGAGGCTGCCCGTGGTGTCTTGTTTGGTGTCCCCCCCGCCACCGCCACATGTGTTAGCATTCTCACTCTGTCTCTTGCTCTTTGCTTTTCCTCCTTTTCACAGAGGATAACTGTGACACTGGGGGGTTTCTTCAAAGCAGAAGATGACTTGAATGCTTGTGACCACTTCCCTGTTTCCTAGAGGCTTTGGTCTGATGTTGAATGCAACCTGAGGCTGCACTGTTTGCCAGCTTATTTCCTGTTTGTCCTCTTTCCTGGAGGTCTTTGTTTTCTTATGGGGAGAGGGAGGAAGAAGGCTCCATCAGCACGACCTCCAAGCAGGGGCATTTGGTGTGAGTTGAGGCTTGCAGTCCTGAAGGCAGTATGGCATAGGGCATCCGTGCTGGTTGCCATCAGTCAGATTCCCTGAGTTTCATAGGTGCTGTGGAAAAAACCCCACATCCCCATCCTCAGTGATGCATTTCTTTAAAAAAAAAAAAAAAAAAAGCTGCAAGAGAAATCTCTCGGTATGTTCCTGCCTAAAGGCGCTCTGCCACGGGTTTTCCCACAGGAAGGAGTAATTTGGCCCAGTATTCTTATTGTTTCTATATCCTATTGCAAATAGAAAGTTATGCTTCTGAAATTGGTGTGTGCTGCTCAGGCAGTAGGCAGTTGTCTTTGTTTCAGTGGTACATTTTTGCTTCATGCAAGGGAGTGGAAAATACATAGGTAAATAAAAGCATGCAACAATAATACCTATTTTTACAGAAAAAAACCTGCTTTCAAAATTGGAAATTTTTAATGTACAGAAAACGGTTTTAAAAACAGTGTCTGTGACTGTACATCGTTGTTTGCATTAGCAGGAAGATATGTAGATTCAGAAATAAAATCATTGTTTGTTCGTAGAAATTATGAAAGGCTGTAATAGCACAGTACATAGTTTTCCTCCTGAAAGGAGATCAGAGAGCGCGCTGGCGGATGTGTCTAAACCAGGAGATGGGTTTGTTAATGTATGCACATATGCCTGCCTCTTCTCTTTGTGATGAACATTTCTCATTTCCACTGTTCCTAAAGGCAGGAATTCTCACTCCAGTTCCCTGGGAAGCTCAATCTTAAAGTTACCTTGGCCAACACAGGAGTCTTCACAGTTACACAATAGACTGATTTTTTTTTTACCAGATGAATCAGTGGTGACATTAATGACCTAGGTATTGACTGAAAGAGGAATGAATAGATAGGCCTACTTTGGAAGGAAGAGTTGTTTTGTTTCCTTGGTTTTTTTTAAGGACTAAAGAACTTATTTGCACTATTTTAACAGAAATCCCTCCAAATAACTTAAGCTGGTCCTTGTTTTGGGTGGTACTAAGCAGATACAGCAAGCAACTTTGAAGATTTAGGCCAGTCTCAAAAATAACTCTGGTGGTTATTCAAAATTAAGTCAGCTACCACATAACTGGTTAAAAAAAAAAAAGAGAGAGGGGAAAAATAAAACAGAGAAAAAAAAAAGGATTGTGTTGTGCTTGAATGAAATAGACCTTTTTAAAAAACAAACAAAATAACAGCAAAGTTGTAACGTTAAGGACAAACAAATAGAATAAACAAATGAACAGCTCCCATAATTACTGGAGAAAATACAGAAGGATGGGTGCTTGCCCTCACCTCAGATCAAAAATCCCTGTGTCTCAGGGACCACTAGTGTTAGCAGAAAGGTACAAACATTATTAGGGAAGAGTTACCTGGAGTTGTTCAGGGTGGCATGAAAAATAGTCTTTTTGTCTGTGCAAGAAAAAGATGCAAACTGAAAACAGTGCTTGTTAAGAAGTTGTTATCTAGAACCCTAGATGCTGGATTTCGACAGGTCCTAGGTTTTGTCTCTAGACTGTGCTGGCTCAGTGTCACCGGTGTGCAGCTCTGGAGAGGGCTGGTGGATGGGTGTGGGGAGCTCAAGTCCGCTGCGTTGTCTGGCACTGAGTGAAATGAGGAACTGCTTGATGCAGGCTGGGCCCTTTTCTCTTTGTCTGCCTTCTTGTGTGTGCTCTAAAATGTCAGTAGTTACGATAACGGAATCATTTATTGTTTGCAAACGCTGTTCAAACAGCATTCGAAGATGTGTTCCGGGACTGATTTGCATGTCATCCTTGAGAATGTATTTTTTTAGAAGGAAGACAACCTGTAATTTAACTACAGTTTGAGGCCCGTGGTTTCTGCTTTCTGAAAAAAAGGAAAACCTGTATTAAGTCTGCTTTGGGTGCAATTTATAAATCTGAGATGATGAATTGTCCACAGTGTGTTCCTTTCCATAATGAAAGAAATATTTCGCTTGTAAGGCTAGAAAGGTGTATTTCTCCATTAAAAATGTATCAGTAGTTTTCTGTGTTACAAATAACCTTTTTCAAAGGCTGTCGCCATGGGTGCTGCAGGCAGAGAACTTCTCTCTCTCATGCGTCAGTCATTCCCCGTCACCTCTAAAAGTGATGTTTAACTGCCCTGTCATTCTTCAGCCAGAACAGGCATCCTTCCTGAAACCCCAACGATAGCAATGATAAGTTTGTGGTTTCAGAAAGGGGTGTGGAGAAATTCTGTCGGTACATACGATGGTTGCTCATGTCTTCAACTCCTCTGGCAACCTTGGGCAGTGGGCGTGTGGAACATGCCAAATGGTCCCAGAAAACTCAGCAGTCATTTCACTGCTGCTAGAAGGAAGAAAAAGGTCACCATGAATTCATGTACTGGAGTAAATCTTAATCCTCCGAGAAAGGGGGAGGAGAGTGTGTATGAAACTGAATCACTTAAATTCTCTAGCTGTAGAATATTCTTCCAGATTCTTAATCAAATGTCACAACTCTCAGAGGCATGCTAGCTTGCTCTCTCCTTCTCTCCCTCTTCTATTTATTTCTGGCTGAATACTGGGGACCAAACCAGTAAGGGTTTCGTCCCTCTGTTTGCCTGGCAGAGGCAGCAGCATTTCCCAGCCTCTCCTGGGAGTGGGCGCTTGGCCATACTGGCTCTGTTTATACGCCGCTCTCATCAGACCTATGCAGCAGTCAGGGGAACCCTCAAAGTAAAGGGCTGTAGTTTTATTTTGCTAAAATGGCTTTCAGAAAAACTTAATCTCTTTCTTTTTTCTTTTCTCCCTCACATAGTGCTAGAGGGTGCTGCTGAAGAAGAGGCTGAAGAGCCAGACGCTACTATACATACTACACTAAGTGAGGAGACCGGCAACCAAGACGAGAGCCACAGTCAATCAGGGGATAAAAATGAAGGTAACTGGTTTGACTAGCTCAGTGTGACTCCGTAAATTAGGGCATTGATTAAGGCTTGTAGAAACATTTCTTACCCATCCGTACACCTTCTCTGTGTGAAGAGTGTAAGGTACATTGAGCACAAGCACTGGTGTATCCATTTCTTTCCCCAACCTTTATCTATCTGAAAAGTATAAAATAGGTTGAGCAGAAGCATGGGCACAGAAATACTCAACCACCACTGCAGCCTTCCAAGCTAAGATTTTCTTGGCTCCCACTAACTTGGCACCACATTACTTGGTCTCAAAAAAGCACCTGTTTATAATGCTCAAACTTATCTTCCAAAGACTGAGATCAAATGTTCACTGACAAACATGTTCCTCCTTGTTCATCCTCACATCCTCTTGTGTTACAGTGACTTTCTCAAAAAGCACGTTAAGATTCTGTGCTCCTCACCAGAGGTGACAGAGCAATAGACTTGCAGTGTTTGTTTGGGAGACTTCTTCTGGGGGAGAGGAGTGTTTAATTTGAAAGCATATTCCTTTTCAAACTCATAAAGAGGAAGGTGGAATGCCCTACCTGTGTTTCTGACATGTCTGTATGTTGAGAAACCAGAGATGCGATTGTAGGTGGGTTTGGAATTTGGTATCTGAGACGGGAGCATCCCTGCTACATACAGAACATGATGGAGAAGTCCGAACCTGAACATCTTTAGCTGTGGCATTAGTCATGGATGTGACACATACACTCCATGGACTAATATGGCTTGGTAGACTAAAAAGAAGAAAACCTACATAGATACCAGCTGTGGCAGTAAAGAGGCATTTGGGGTTTTGTTTTGGTTGGATTTTTGCAAATTTAGCTTATTCCGTATACAGAGCTGGCTTAAGCTACGCTAGAAAGAGAACTCAGTACTCTACACTGTGTCACTAATG
Organism: Thinocorus orbignyianus; assembly: GCA_013400375.1. Classification (NCBI taxonomy): domain Eukaryota; kingdom Metazoa; phylum Chordata; class Aves; order Ciconiiformes; family Thinocoridae; genus Thinocorus; species Thinocorus orbignyianus. Next base: position 548,825 of record VXBW01004510.1, read on the forward strand.
CCTTAATTGTGCAGTTCTGCTCAAAACACGTGCTTGCTTGAATGACCGTGCTTGCCAGAGCGTGCATTCATCAGTACTGCTCTCCTGGTTCATGGTGATCACAAGGTACCATGAGTAATACCATTTTGCAGCAAGAGAGTTTAAGGTAAATCACTCTATAAGCCCCATACTGAATTAAGGTTGAGAATGAAGATGAACATGAATGTCCTATGAGAAGAAATGTACACCTTGTGTTCCAATATGAGAAACTTCTTGTTACAAGAGCTCTGGTTATTATGGGCTGTTGCCTGTGCTCCATTGATGACCCAGCAGAGGCGGCTGAAAATACTGTGGCATTTTATTTTTCAGATGGTCTATCAACTCCTATATGTGTTTTTGTTTTTAATTCCAGAGAAGCAGTTGGAAAGTTTAAACAGCTACAGGGTGTCACCAAGTTCCCCAAACAGTTTGGACGGAGCAGACTTGTCCTCCATTGACGCCATGATGTCAGCAGTGATGAACGTGGGGAAGATTGCTGAAAATGGCGGGAGCTCTCAAAATGTCAAATCTCCCTCAAAATCTCCTGCACCGAATCGGATTGGCAGGAGGAACCAGGTGTGTAAACCCGAATGCAGGGAGGGTGAAAGGGATACAAGCAACTGAGTGGGAAGTGATAAGACATAATTATGTTTCTTTGATTGGCTTTTTTTTCCCTCAGCGGGTATTTCTTGCTTCTGACATTGCTCCTCTGTGTGTGTTTTCTGGTGGCTCTCCAGAACATAATTTTAGAAAATGGGGAATTGAAAGGGATCCTTTAGCTTGGAGTCATATATGAAACATTTGGGCATGAGCTCTGATTTTGCATGATTTTGTGGTGAGCTGGTCTAGCAGATGCCATTGCCAGTAGCAAAGCTACTGAGGAATTGCCACTTCTTCCCTGCTGCATCCTTTCTGCAGGATCTTGCGATCACATCATCTGTTGAGCAGCAGTTAATTTCATGAAACTAGGTGAAAAGAAATACCTCAGAGAGGAGCAGAGCAGTGTGGCAGCGGGCTTGGCTCGGCCATTGTATGGGACCTCTCGTGGGGTGTGAAGCTGTCCCTAGGGAAGATTCAAGTGACTTAAGGCTAAAGGTGGTGCTGGAGTGAAGCATCCATTGGGACACTCAGTTCACAGATGTGTAGTGTAAGGTCCCCTTACTTTATTGGAATAAAACTATGGACAGCTATTGCTTTGTACAAATCTTGCAAAGCAAATACATGTAGCTTTTATCAGTTTTTCTCCATTTACCAGTTGATAGCACCAGTTGATAGCAATATTGACCTAAACAAGTAAACGGAGAGAGTTGTATCAGTTAAAACTGTGAATATTTATATCCCTATTTTGCTCCTGCTGGGCCAAGGCCTACCAATGAAGGTGCTGCAGAACAGCAAGCAATTCCCCAAATCCCTGTCAAATAGACTATTTGACTTCAGAGTTCGTAGTGAAGCATGGAGAATTTGTAAATGAATCAAGATGTAACGGGGACCAGAAAGGTTGAGAGGTGTGTCTCATGTGATGTTCCTATAGTAGTTTATTAATAGCTTGCCGGGTAGCTGCCCAGTTGACAGACTTATGACTTGTCTTGGAATTTTTTTTTTCTTGAAAGGGGTTAAAAGCCATTAACTGTAAATATACATTCTTAAATGAAGAGTCTGAACAGTATACTGACGACGGTGCTTGTGGGATCATATTGTCTAGCACCTGTCTTTCAGGCTTATTTGCAGTATTCCCACTTAGGGGCTGCCCTCGTTCCTTGATTTCATCATGTCAAGTAAGGGGCTGGAGTTCCGAGCAGTCTCAGTGGCAGTGCTGTTACACAGCTGTCCAGTGGCACGCCATGTGGTTTGGCTTCGGGGAAGTTTATTAGCGTTAGTGACCTTTATTCCACCTGATATTTCGATGGGCATTGAATCAAAGGAAGCTCAAGAGTAAATGTGACAGGATTAAGAGGGATTCTTACAGCATAAAAATAAACAAATACACTGAAAACATAGTAAATAGCCTATTTGTTTTTAGGCTGAAAGATCGTTATCGCCAGAGGGGCAAATGGCTACATTACTGAGAAAATACAAGCGAGATGTGAAATATTAAGTGGCTATCAATCTGGTTAGCAACCTCTAATACAGCTGATTTCCACTTCCAGCACAGCAGAATGAAAGCACTGAATTGTTTCAGTGTGTAGCAGCGCATAGATCTCAGATTCTGGTCAGAATGCACCCCTTATTATAATTTCAAGGATAACAACAGTTAGCTAGTTTTCTGGGTCTGACTGCTGTTTCCCATGAGTTGGCAGCAAAACCTTTTGCCATGAACCTTTGTCCCAAAGTCTATGGTTCTCTTCATAATACTGACTTTATCTTGGCTCTACTCTACCCATAGTCTAATAAACATGTTCTCACATCAAGCAGCATCCATTTTAACTTCTCAATTGCTTTTCTCTTGGAGAAAAATAAAAAAGTGTGACAAAGGTGTTTCTTGAGTGGGGGAAAACAAACAGACCTGACACAGCGCTCCAGAAGCATTAGCCATCAGTTCAATGCAGAGCAGCCGTGCCAGGTTGCCTTGCTAAAGGGAGGGTAGCTAACAAATTAGCTGCTAATTTTATCTTTCAGTTCAGGAAGTGTGTTTTCACTGACCAGGCTCCAGCAGGGCAGCTGAATGCTATGTTTAAAATTTGTGAGTGGGGGTGCTTTTGTAGTGGGGATGCTAATGTTTTTTGGTCTGAATTGGGTCAGTCAACAGCATTCCTGCTGTGGCTACCCTGGATTTGCTTGAGCTGTGTTACGGTATGTGGCATGTACCCTGTGTGACCACTGGAGAAAGTTTGGGTTTTAGTTAATAATAAACCCCAGACTCAATACTAATCAGCTCTGGCTGAGCTATAGTGTGTTTCTGATCTTTGCTTCAAGGTGAACCAGTAATTTATCTTGTGTTCAGTTTGCTGATTTGAAGAGCCGGCAGTCTGGAAAGCAGGCTTTGAAACAACCAAGTGCATCTTGTAGAGCTGCAGGTCTCATTTAAGGCGGGGAGGGGGGCCAAAAAAAAGTAGTAGGTTGATAATTTCACAGAAATACCCTGGGGATTAAACACCATCTAAGTTGTCCACACAGCTGCAGGGATTTTCCTCATGGCACAGTGTGTTTGTTCTCTGTCCTGAGCCAACTTTAACAGGGTTGCAGTGTAATTGGAACTGAACATGACCACACAGACAGATTGCATACAGTAAACTTAAAGTTGTATAGGTGGATGAAATGTGTGTATTTGAATTGAATGTTTGTTTATAGAAAGTGGGGGCATTGGGATAGCTCATTTTGATTTTCTTGGGGTAATGATGGCCTTCCTTGCTTTCTTTCTAATGCTTTGTGAATAACATTTGGTTAGGCCTTGGCCTACAGTGATTGGCTTTAGGATAGAAAGCCCTGAAATACAGTTAGATAAAGGTGTACAAGATAAACAGTAGGGAGGAGTGAAAGAACTCCTTGTAGTCCTGTTACTTGTAGAAGTGAGGTCCCAATTTTTGTTTACTTCAGGCAAAACAGGAAGGTAGCTCATCATCCAGATCCACAGGTCTCTGAAGTTAATAGAAAATTATCATGGCCCTATTTTTGAAAACACAATATTAAATTTTTAATAGGAGGCTCTCCAGAATGTTTCCCCAAATTGTGTAGGAGGGGATATTACTTTATTGAGACTTTAAAAAGACTTTTCTCAACACTGTGTCAGCACCTTTCCTCCTAACAAGCCTCAGAGGCCTGGGTTAGTCATTCTCAGTGTTTTACACAAATGCCTTAGACAATCTGGAAATGGTTGCTTCTAAGTTGATGACTTTTGGGACGATGATGGAGGGAAGGAGCTGTGTGGAGAGAGGAGATGCAGAGGTACATTCATACCCCTCAACTCCCTGCAATCTAAAGATCTAATGAGGGTGGTCTTTCTTTTTTGCTTGTTTTCGTGGTTTTACTCATGATTCTTAAAATAGCCAGCAAAGAAGTTCAGTAGAATGTGTCCTTTTGGCATAAATATTATACTTTCCCATCAGTCACGCAGAGGTGGTTTTTGTACTCTCATGCCATCAGAACTGTGGGTAACAGGCAGTGGATCAATCTAGCTGGTGAAGATTTGCATCGTTCTACAGAAATGAGAGGTTTAATTTTCAGTGCCAGACCATCTTCCTTTTAATATATAGGCATTGGTGCATAAGCTGCACACACCTTGGTGAGGTGGTGTGAAAATACCCTTTATGTCATCCAGTAGCCATCCTTCTGGATAATTCAGGCAAACACCTTTGGTTCCTGCAAGAGTGCCATTTCATCCTTGGCCAAAAGAGTGACGGCTTTGCTCAATGTCTCGAGGGCATACTTAAATCAGGCTGAGCTCTCTGGTTGGCTTTGTTGTTTGTACTTATGGTTTGACCATGGTTACTCCTGATTCTCACCTGGGTGGAGAATAACTGGGTTCATAATGTGTTCTTTTTGAGTCACGTAGGCCTCCTGTATTGTCACCTCTTTCTCGCTATGATCTCATCAGATCTTGCAGGCTTCAGAAGGGTTGGGCATAGTCGGTGTGCCTGGATGGGATACTTCCAGGAGAAACACAGGATGCTAAGGGAAATGGGGCTGGTGATTCAGTAAATGCTGCTCTTCCTTCTGAGTCAGCCACGGAGCAGAACAGCCACTAAAAAAGGGTACCGAGATAGTGCCTTTTATAGAGATGGGGTGGAAAACCTGAAGTCCTGATGACTTGTGATTATTAAAGATCTTTTGGGAAGATTAGTGGCGTTTGTCCACATATTTTGGCAGTTTTCCAGTAATTACTTTCTGCTCACCTAAATTTCTTCTGGCAGTTCGAGCTAGTCACAATAATTGCCTTCACTTCCTGTCCTGAACTGCTACTGCCGAGTATCCGTGTGCTGTTAAAACAGCTGCTGTACTTCAGTAGTTCAAATGGCCCCTCTTTATAAGTTCAGAAGTTTCTGAAACTTCCCTGAGGAATTTCTCAGAATAATAAATTTTGTACTTAGGCTGGATTATAGTTTTTCCATCTCCAGCAGAAACAGCTTTCAAATTCTTTTATATCAATATTGCTTCTGATTATTTTTTGTTGTTCTGTTTTGGTTTGTTCACAGGAAACAAAAGAAGAGAAGTCTTCCTATACCTGTCCTCTGTGTGAAAAGATTTGCACTACACAACACCAGCTAACTATGCACATTCGTCAGGTACGCAGAGTACTTGCTCTTGATGAGTGTCCTCTTTGCCACTGTTTGGTCTGCAATGGCGAAAAACATTTCCATGTGCAAACCAGAAATGCTTCATTATAACTTTATTCAATTGTTTTGCTTTTATTTTAGCCTTCCCTTTGTATTTTCTTTTAAAAAAACCCCCACAAACCCAACCCTCAGGTGGGTAATTTTCTTCCCTTCCTTCCCTAACATCCCCCACCTCCCTGCCCCATGGTGGCTCAAACAAGGATGTATGTCCTGTTCTGCATAGCTTAAGGTATCCCGAGGATCCAGAAAACCACTTCCATCATGAGACATAAGTCCTGTTTTCTTATCCTGTTTGAGTACAGATCCCTTTACTGGCCATGCAAATTAAGAAGCAGGAAGACACAATTTTAAAATCCTCTCAGTATAGAAAAGCCTCTCAGTCCTTTGCAGGCTATAGTAATTTTGGGAGGCAGAATTAAAAATACGCTTTTTTAACTGATGGTGCATTTTTTTGTCAGCTGCAGGCCTCTTCTTGCTCCTCTTGAAATATATGCATACTTTATAAGGAGGTTTGTTCTTTTCTATGTCAGAAAGTTCTGCTTTGGATGCTAAGGTTGTGGTTCACCATTGTGAATCCACTAGATACTTATTACTTCAGTTTTCCCTCCTGTATTGTAACTGGAATTTTATATTTTTTTTCTTATTCACCTGGGTTGTTTGGGGGTTTTTTTGGTGTGTGAAAAAATCTTCAAGTCTCTGAATGCAAGTAAGAAAGAGTGGTACATACAGCACAGTAGATAGTGGCCCTGTTTTGGCCCTGTTATGCATTCTTACAGCCCTAGAAGTCTGCCTGTGCACTCAGAAGTACTTGACTTATGTTTTCTTACCATGCAGTCAGTTTGAAGTTAATGTCTTTAAAGAATGTTAGTTTTTCTTCTGCCATAAAGTTTGTAATTACCTCCTTTTTCTGTTTTGCCCCTTACCACTCACCCAACCCCAAACCACTGCACAGCTTAAGGTATCTCAGGGTGCCATTTGTCTGATGGTTATTGCTGGATCCCTTTTCTGTCCCTTTCTGCTGCACACCCAGCAGAAATACTGCATGTGACAGACATTGTAAGCTGTATGAAACAGCCACTTGTGCTGGTGCATTAAGGAGTTAAAAATGAAGGGTGGGAGGGGAATGGCGGGGGGAGGGCTAGGGAGGAGAGGTATACACAGGGCACACCTTTATATAAGGTGTTGTGCAGAGCGTTTTTTAAAGCTGGTTTTAATATGTATATAGTTCTCACTAATATTTTACTGGCACTTCAGAAGGGTCACTCAATGAAAAAAAATCATTGCTTTCTCTAGCATAACACTGACACTGGAGGGACAGACCATTCCTGCAGCATCTGTGGAAAGTCTCTGAGCTCAGCGAGCTCCCTTGATCGCCACATGCTGGTGCACTCAGGTGAAAGGCCTTATAAATGTTCAGTTTGTGGACAGTCCTTCACCACCAATGGAAACATGCACAGGTGAGTGCTGATTGTGACCCAGGAGTTTGGAGAGGATTACAGGACAGGGGGCTGTTTTGTTTCCTTGGAAGGACTTGCAGGCTGCCTAAAGACACTTATTTGGGCAGAAAATGTGGACTATCTGTGATGTACAAGGATGGCATGACACACGTACGCACTGCAACCACTAGGATGCTTAAGTTGCAGGAGTCAGAATTCAGAATTTTAGCTCTCTTCACATGTTATGAAGAGTTGTTACAGATATCCAGAAGTATTGCTTTTGTGCTGTTATCATTATTTATTTGTATTTATTATTATTATTATTTTCACAAATGGGATGGATTTTTCTCAGAGGGCAAAAATAATACAGCCAAGGTGTGCAGGAGCTTTTAATTTTGTAGCTTCTGAGTTGTGGATGCAAATGATTGCACTGGAATTCTGTGATGGTGTTATATGTTACGTGGTTAGGTATCCAAGTGCCATCGTGAAGATGCATTTTCAGAATAACCGATCTTGTTTTTAAATACATACATCAGTACTTGCTTGTACTGTAGGCAACTTGCTGTACTATACATCTGGGAAATTCTCTGTAACCCAAGTAGACAAATGTATTTCCTTTGTAGGGATGTAGCAATATGTACAGCTGTCAAACAGGGAAACAAAACGTTAGATCACATGGATGTTCTTTCCCCTCTCTCATGCCCCAATTCAGTATTCATTTATTTGCATGGGTGGAACACCTCAGAGCTGATTAAGACATCGTGAATTCCCACATAGCTTTAGTCCCCATATCAAAGAGTTTACAACCTACAAAGAAACTGCAAGACAGGTGGGGGAAAGGAATATAGCTTATAAGCAAAACGACAAGAGTGATGGTTACAGACGGGTTCTGTGTGGGAGGGAAGAACTGTTGTTTCCTTGATTTTCCAAGCAGTGTACTATAGGTGGAATGAAAAGGGTGATTTCAGTGACAATAGGAAAGGTAACAAAATGCTGCACAAAGGAAGCAATAGCTGCTTGCAGCTTTACCTTTTCTGTGTCATATTGTCCAGGATAAACAGTTATGTGAAGACAAGAGAAACAGGAGGGAATGCAGTTTTGCGGTTGCATATTTATTTAACTTATACTTGATTTGAGTTGGGGAGAATTGGAGAGAGATGTAAAATGAGAAGGGAAAGACACAAAGACATCCAGAGGAGATACTGGCCTTGGGCACTGAATAAATCACACGTCTGACTCATCTGACCAGAGGTGTTGCGACCCACATGTTTGCCAGACTGGGTCATTACTCTGCTGTGAGGAAGGCAGGGCAGCTGCTGAGTTGCAGCTGATGCCACACTCAGCATCCAAGGGTGAATTCCATTGCTGGGACTCTGGGGTGGTCAGACACTCGTGTTCAGGTCCTAGAGCTCATTGCTTTGCTTGAAAGACTGCTTGCAGGGTTTGTTTGTCTTTTTGCTCACTAGGCATCACCTTGTCCTCTCCCAGAAGCAGGAAAGGGAGACTTCCCCTGAGACTTGACTCCAGGCCTATCAGATACTGATGTAGTCACCTTTGCCTATGCGGGTTTCCCTGTATAGCAGCTCTTACTGTGCTTTAGTAGCAAGTTTTTTAGAATTGCCAGGTTCAGTGACTTGCCCAAAAGAAATAAGTACAGATTGGAACCTTCTGATGAGAAGATTACTTGGCTTCACGTTTTTCTCCTAATGAGATGTCGCTTGAAGTTATCAGGCTGGAGTGCTGTATTTACTGACTGCACTAAGAAGGACCTAAGTTCATGCAAGGAAAATGTTCCTTTTGAAAGTTCTTTCTATCTGGCAGGTTCCTGTCTGCTCTGTAGAACTCCTTTTTGTGTAGGCCCGCACCACTGCAGCTTGGTGAGACATTGCAGAAACCTGTTACTGACCTCAGTGGCACTGCAGCAAGCGACCCCAGACCCATGAAATGCAGGATCCTGAGCACACTGAAACAGGCTAACTTTGCAAAAGGAGAGTTGTTGGCAGGACTGTGCTACTGAATTTTTGCAGTGAATAACCTTTTTTGTGGCTGTAACAGACTGTAATAGTGAATTCTGTTGCTGAAGTGGAAAGCATGAACACGCAAGTAGGCAGATGAGGATAAATGCAAAGTGAAATTAAATTTGTTATCTGGTGCTGTGACACTCACAAGGAAGATGTTCCACTTGCCCACTGGGTACCTCCTTCAGAAACAGGTATTTCTAGTCTAAGATGGTGTGAAGTAAGCTCTTTCATAGGCATCTCAAACTTAGCTGTAGCATCACATCCAATGGCCTGACAGTACTGTGGCTGAATGCCTCTCACATCGCATTCAAAACTGTTTCTGCCTCAGCACCTCGGAGCAAGGACCTGCTTGCCAGGTCCTGCCTTGTGTGCAGCTCCTGCAGGCCTTGCTTGTGGTGGTGCCATGTCTGTTCTTCGTGCCAGCTGAATGATAATACAAGTACACCTTTTTCTGCTTTTGCACGCAGTTCCTTTATTGTTTGCTATTTTTGTACCATGCTAAATACTGACAGATACGTGCCCAAACCAGCAAAGAAAAAGATTTCTAACCTGGTCCTGATATCCTTGATGATATCTTTGGAACATCACACAGAGTGTGGGACCAGAGGGAGAAGTTGGAGGCTGAGCAGAAACTTGTGAATGTGCTACTGAAGAATCAAGATAGCTTGTGAAGGCGAAGGAGAAGTTAGTCTGCTGATATCTGACTGGGGTGGGGGAAATGTGTAGGCACATACTACATACATCCTCTCTTCTCTTTCTTGCCCTCTGCCTTCTTCTGGTTCTTATTTAACTGCCTGTACTTCTTTTTAAATCCAGACTTGTAAAAGACCTTTTAGGGGAAAAAGTCCAGTGAAGTGGTTTTGTCAAGGGAAATATTGTACCATAAGAGTCCTTATTACTGTTCCGGCAGAGGATGAAATTTCTGATCCATTTTTCCACCTCGTAGCAGCCAGGTCATTAGACATTCAGCTGAGCAGAGTAGGGAAGGAGTTTTGGTTGCTTTTTTGGGTTGGAAAATATCAGTGGTGTTATGCTCTCAAGTGCCTGTCCTCTCCACAGAAAGTAATTTTTCTTCTCCTTCACTTTATTAAATGTAGGGAGGGAAAAACCCTCCTGAGCTCTTATTTGTTGTTCTTTTGCATGTGGGCAAAACTTAGTTGTAATAGCCAGACTTTTTGTGAAATGGGAACACTCTTTTTTGCCCATCTCCTCTCTGGGTAAGTCTAGCTGTGTTGGGGTGTCATGTTGTTGTCTTTACCTGTTAAATTGATGCTGCCCTTCCTGACTCCCACAATACATGCAACGCTTCATTTGTAAATGAGTCACAGCCTCTCACATAAAGTCCAGTTTCTTTTTGTTGTGCTCCTTGGCTCCCTGTCAACAAATCAAGCTGAATGGGCACAGCAGACAGGGTGGAGGGGGAAGGTTCCCTTATGCAGCACCATTCAGAAAAAGAGGTTAAAACCTGCTTCCTTTTCTGACCAGGGTGACTCTTGGCCAGAATTTTCAGCAAAGAATTGTGAACCCAGGGCATCTCCTAGAACTCTCTTAAAGCTACTGGATTGCTCAGGAGTGGCCTGAGCCTCCTGTGGGAACAGTCACTGTTGGAGAGAGCAGCGATTTCCAAAGAGTGCTCAATGTCCAGTGCGAAAACCTGACTTTCTCATTCGTCTGAATGTGCTGCTCCCACTGCTTAGGAAGGGTTCTTGCAATCTGGTGTGATAACTGGGAGATCTGCCAGTGTCTGGTATTGGGCACAGGAATTGTTCTGAAGGAAGAGAGCTCGAGACGATGCTGAGTGTTTTACAGAGATTTCTTTCTGACCAGTACTGGAAAGAGCAAGTCTTCTTGGAAATAGCGAGCCTGCCTTCTAGCATCAGAAACTGATTTGGAGGTTTAGGGGGTTGTTTTCTTGGGGCTTCTTAGGAATTTGGAGGAAGGAGTTAGGTCATCGTAACGTTGAGTTCAAAATTTGTGTAACTGGGATGGCACCGCAATTATCAGTACATAAGAAAATCTGCACTTTAGGGTATGCTCATCTTCACACTTTCACGCTGGAAGCACAGACACTGTGCCCTTCTCTCAGTCACAGAAAATTAAAGTTGAATGTTGTCGGATCTCCAGCAAGAGCATAAACTATATGGAAGGAATGCGCGTGTGTGTGTGTATAAAGAGTTTTCTGTAGCTCTGAAAGAGCCGGGGATTTCCAAAGCAGTGTCTCAAATCAATAGATTGCATTTACTAAAGGCTTTCTGAAGGCTTTCCATCTGTACTGTCACAGTAGCTCCCTAGAGGGTTCATCTACGAGCAGTGCCTACTCTGAGGAGCCCTTTGGGGTCCAGACTGCCACCAAATAGGAGGTTGCAACCCTCTTATTCCATCTCCACCACTGCACCTCCCCAAAATGCAGACAGAGGAGTTGGGCAGCTGCTGTGGGCTTTAGAGGCGATGGTGGTTTGTAAGCTTTAGCAAGGGACCTTGAGATAGAGAAAAGAGCTTGCTTGACTTACTGTGTTGCATTCCAGCAGAACATGGATCAGGCTTCAGGGGGAAGGGCAATGCCTCCACTTGTTCCAAAAGGGTTTCCTTTGGGGGTAGGAAACTTTGCCAACGACTCCTTTTCTGTTTCTGTGACTGAGGATGGTCTGTGGCTATCACTTCAAAATCACATTTTCCTCCCTGCCAAAGACGTGCTCTCCATGCAACTTGAAAATGTTAATAGGATATAAATGCCAGAAGGGAGGTGAGAAATTAACCTTCCTGCCAGTTTCCAGTGGGTAGCTATTAAAGGCTCTGTGGCAAGTCTGAAAAGAATAAAGGGATAATCTATGGATTTCAGCCACAGCTTCCCCAGTTTGGTAAGCGAAGCTGCAGTGTCCATGACTAATGTTCACCAGGCTGTCCATGTAAGTGTGGCAATGCAAACTAACCTGAAGTGTTTCATGTGAAACCAGAATGTCACAGGTATCTGTCTTCTTCATGTCCTTCCACTCCTCACTCCATACCTGGCAGAATTCTTCATAGTGGTTTTTATCTGCATCCTACTTAGGTACTCATAGGCTGCTTATGCACCAGCTCAGGAACAGGTCTCAAAGTTTAGGGATTTTTTTTTTTTTTGGCACATGCGAAACACCACATGCAACAACCACATGCAGAAGTCTTTGAAACTCAAATGGGAAGATCTGGATCGCAGAAGCTATGCTTTGAAGCATGCTTACAAAGGGTCCTATCAAAGAAGGTATTTCTTCTTTTAATTAAGAAGGCACTTTCATTCTCAATCTTATTTTCAGTGCTAGATAATTTTCTCAAACTTCTCTTTTTAGTGCGCTCTGGAGAGACAAACAGCTGTTTTTGTTATCAGGGCATGGTACTATTCTGACGTTCAAATTAAGTCTTTGTAAAACAACACTTTGCGTGTATGTGTAAGTTGCTGGGTGAGTTTTTTGAGAAGGATAGAAAACGCACATGCGGGAGGGTAACCTGTGAATTTAGGTGTTTTAGCCAGCCACCTTCACCAGCAAATGAAGAGCGTGTGCTTGGTGAAGATTGTAAGGTTGGAAGATGAGTGTTGGATCCTCATAAGGGCCAGAGGGGTTGAGATGAATATGCTTTAATGATTTCCCTTTAACATGGCTCTGTGTTTCTTGGGCAGGCATGCATACAGGCTGCCTGTGACTTTGCAAATATCCAATAGGCAGCGTGTCCTCAAGATCTGGCTGAATCCATCCTCTCCCTGCATTCCACCTGTGAATTGCTCCTGTGTTATTTATGGCATTGGCCCTCTTCCAGTACATGGTGTGTGCTTTGTAGGGTGCAGTGCACTAACAATGCCCAGCCCCTAAGTACAAATAGGATCTCTGCAGTCTAGCACGTGTAGTCTGGCCTTTGCTTAAGATGGCAGTTTTTGGAGGCAGGGCATAGTCAAATGTGATGATGAGCTTTTCTTTTTTTCTTTTCATTTTTTTTTTTTCCCCCCAGAAGAGGAGAGGAACTGCTTAATTACATCATGGTTTGGTATCTGCTGGCTTGCAAAGATGGCCAAGGTGAAGTCTGGTGTTAAACGTTGAGTAGCTTTGAAAAACTGAACGTACAAGATCTGGAAGCTAAAAACAAATTGCCAAGGAACTTGCTGTGCTGAAAATGATTGACACTTCACGCGTGTGAAAAGGCCTTCTCTTATTGTCTTGCACAATAGAAATGTCTCTTCGGTCATCTCCTAAGGAGCTTTTATGTCAATGTAGTAATTGGTAGGCAGTGCTCTTAAATTTGAAGAAGCGGGGTGCATTAGGGGCTTTCAGATCCATTCCTTATACATGGAGGATGATTTAACCACTGTCCGCATGCTAGTGAGAGATAAGCTTCTGCAAATGCAAGTGCCCTAATTCTTGAGCAGGGATAATGAACACAAAGGACTAATTTCTGCTTCTAGTAATTGATGGCTGTAGTTGTAGGAGACAGGTGAGATGTGATAGCTGGTTTTGTTTTCTTTGCAATTAAAAAATGTTTCTTACATTTTTGTTAATACATTTTGTAAATAAGGATAGGGAAACAGGTGGAGAGAAGTTTTTTTTGGTCTCTCTCCTGTCAGCAAATATATCCAGAGTAAATGTTTGGTATTCTGCTGGGATCCCTACATTTTGAAGAAGATTAAAAAAGAAAGAGAGAAAGAAAGAAAGACAGAAGGAAGGAAGAGGTCAAGCTTTTTAAACAACAGTACAGCAGCAAGAGTCTGGTTTTCTGTGTCTTTGATAAGAATGAATAGATGACAGTATTTTTAATGATCCTGGGCAGAAACTTTCATCTCTCTCACTGTTGCTGAGTATATTGGTCATCTTTTGTAAAGACTTTATGTAAACTTTTATTTAATTCACATGAGGCGTGAGCAGGGTGCTCCAAAAAACTCTTCCTTGGATATCTCCACTAGTAAGAGACTTCGAAGGAACTCTTTTGTGCCACAGTACCTCTGTGAGCCAAAAGGAGATGCCATGATTTCAGTTGAGTTACATGCTGCTTGTAGCCTTGGACAGTATCCCCCCTCAGTTATCATTGAAGAACAGCAAAGGAAGTTAACACAAAAACACGAATGCTGAGTTCTGATTAGAATCAAGCAGAGCAAGGAAGTGCAGAGTTAAGATTTATACGCTGACCTTAATTAGCTCCATTGTTCTTGAGAACCGAAGCGTACACAATGAGGAACGTTGTACTTGCATCTCCAGAGCTCTTCAGTACCTAAACATCAGAAAGACTTCAGTGTGTTTATCGGTCCTAGATTTCGTGTGTGTTGCCCTTAAGTAATAGCTAAGTCTGATCTTGTGCTTTGTAAGACTGTGGATTTTTATGTTTGGTTTTCTGCGGGCAAACAAAGGGAACACGCTTCTCAGTAAGTTTAGGTTTCTGGTGTGACTTATGCCGAGGGGAAGGTGGTCTGACGTAGCAGAGAAATACCACCCGCCTCACGGGCAGGAACATAAATCTCCGTATAACGGAGCGTATTGAGCGTGGCTTAGTGCTGCTTTGTTACCCTGTCACAGTTCAAATGAGCACAAGCCATTTGGCAGATGAGACTCCAGTTGCAGAGCACATGGCAGCACAAGACCTTGATCTTTCCGCATAAGTACCCTTTCAGGAACATCACCTCCTCTAGTGGTTTAGTATTCTCAGGGGTATTACCTTCTTCTCACCTTGAAGAGCTACAAAATAAATAAAAGCCTTAACTTGGCAAGCACTAGAAAATCTAGGTGATCTTTGTGGGGACTTAAGGCGCTTTTAGTCCTTGGCTGTAAGCCTGACATTAAGGTGTTTCTTGCAGAGATGGTAGCTCTCAAGGTTAAGAAGTAGCATGTTATTTTGTTGGCATTTTGGTTGGTGGTTCATCTTCTCGCTTGTACTTTGGTTGGATGATTCTGTGTGGAAGGTACTACTGGTGAGAAAGTTTGCTGGGAGAGTTTGTATGTTAAGGTAATCTTTGCACAGCCTTTTGTGTGTGCATGTCAGAAATACTTGCTTCTCTTCTCTAATGAATGTGTGTTCTCTCTCTTCCTCTTGTCTGAAAAGAGTTCTGGGCCAAGTACCGATGAGAATGAGGAAAAAGTCTATCTCAAACTGCATTTGTGGTTGCTGTCGTTCCACCTTTAATGTATGTCTTCCAGCTTTACCTTTTCTCTCCCCAGTATCTAACCTGCTCAACCTGTTCTAGTTCAGCATGCTGGAACCAGCAAGCTGCAGGAGGTACCCCCTCTCGGGGTCAGCTCACTTTTTCCTCTTTCTTTTCTCCTCTCTTTTAAACATAGGCTGTTTGCTGACAGTCGATTATCAGCATTGGGGAAACTGATCAAGCTGTATAAAACAGTGGGGGGAATCTTGGTGTTTGGATTTAGCCAGCGCCTTTTACTCGTTTTGTTTTTGAGCCGTGATGCTCACCTGCATGATGCACACAGCTTAAGCAAAGACACAGTCTATAAAGTAGTAATGCCATTATACAACTGGTAAACAGCACACTATGCAAATACTGCTTTCTCTTTCTTGAGGGCATCTGTAGATATGCCAAGTTCTTCAGACTGCTCTCTTAGCTGAAGTTTTCTACACATTCTCAGGGTTTTTTTAGGTAGATTCTCAGTCAGCTCTCCAGTGCTTCATGTGGAACGATGTCTTAAACCAGAGGAGGCGTACAACTTCTGTGTGACTGATTTTTGACATCAAACCAGCTCAATGTGTTGTCTTTCTTGGCCGTTTCAAACTGAGGATAAAGAGAGTGAGACAATCCATATTGGTCATGGACTGCACCAAAACTCATTTCACATGAGGGTGAAAGCTCCCAAACTAGTGTAGAACAGCACAAATCATGAAACAGTTCTGTCTCCAGCTACTGCACTTGAATAAACAGGCATGCAGCAAGACATGAAACCTTCTCCTAGTGCTTCTCTGCTCGGCAGGGGAATGCTGTGAGATCACTGCTGGTGAGGAAGGAGGACCACATGTTCAGGAACAGGAGAGGAAATGGGCTGAGCACGTGAAACCTCTTGCTGGGATGCCGTCCCCAGCACTAGGAAAAGTTCGCACAACTTGTGTGTGCGCAGTGATAACCCCTTACTTCCTTGCTCCTTGAGTTACTTGGTGACTGCTGATAATTGGAGTGATGCGGAGACCCTGTTTTAACGAAGATGTGTTTCTCTTATCTAGTGCAGCTTCCTTGCTTGCAGGCACAAGTGTGTGTTTGTGCCAGGGGGGAGGTAGTCAGCTCCCTCTGTGCAGTGTCCCCAGCATTGCTGTGACCGTCTATTTTTTTTCCCCTCCTTGAGCTGTGACGCAGCAAGTTGTTCTGTGCTGTGTGCCATCAGGATTGCTCAACAGTGGCGTGTGAGAGGGTGGCAACTGCAGGAGGGCTTTGCCTGGTTCTGGGAAGTAGCTGGGACTTATGTTTGCTTGGTTGGTAAAGGGGTGCAGTTTTGGGAGCAGTGGGAGGCAGGACATACCCAGGAGTTCTTCAGCCCTGTTTGCTCTTAAGGATAAAACTTTTCACCTTTCTGATGTCCTTTCTCTAATTTTTTTCTCTCTCTCTCTTTTTTTTTTTTTTCTCTGATGCTAAAATTTCAAACTGCTTTAATTAATTAATCTTACCGTCTAATGACACTTTTTTTCTTTAAACATGAAGTTTCCTAAAAAATCAACAATGAAGCCATTGACTAAGGTTGTATGCTAAGATAACTAGAGAACTTGCCTGAAAACCTCTAATTTCCAAAAAGATGGAAGAAAGCAGTAGCTCAGAATGTCCCAGACCAGGTGTTTGATACATTTTAAAAAATCTTATTCCTGCTTAATTTTATTGCCGTTAGTAAACGTTTGTTTCCAAGCTTGAAGAACCACACAGGCCTCAGAGGGATCTTGTTTAATACTGTCCCTTATGAAAGAATTTCTTACGTCTTGGACGTCTCCTTGCAGTATTTGGCATTGTTCATTTAGATCTGCTCTGAATTCAATGCAGACTGCGGGCAGGCGGTTTGAAGTGATCCTGGGAATCTCACGCTGCATTTTCCGCCTCTTTTGCCCTCCCTTACGCAAGCGTTGATGCAAACTGCAAGTGCGTGCTGTCTTATGCTGCTGTCCCTTAGGTAGCTTTGCTTAGGAGGCATGGTTTGAATCACTTCCCTGTCACAGCATCACCAGGGAAATATTTGTCTCCTTTTTTTTTTCCTTTGAGGTGTTCTGACAACGCTGCTTGTAGGGAACAGGAGTAGCATCGAGCCAAGCTGGGAATGCAGTTGTATCAATCTCGGCCTGTTTGAACTTGCTAATTCTGCGTAGCAAGTAGTTGCTTAAATATCTGTGAATGCAGCATAATTATTCAGAAACGGTACACCCCCCCGCCCCTTCGGATTTGTAGATGGGTTTCTTTCCTCTCACTCATGCTTACAACTTGCCTTTATTCACAGCAAAGCAAAATTTTATTCCAGGTTAAAAATACGAAATGCTTTGTGTGCATGGGTGTGTGTATCGTATATCCTTAGGTATCACGTATTGGCAGCTGCATGGCACTGGTTAACTTTGCAGGCTGCTCTGGTAGCACTGAAAAAGGCTTTCTAATCTGTCCTTTGAACATAATCGCAGGTGGCTTTTGCAGCCTTAGTGCATCCAGGCTAGTCTCGGTGGATCTAAATAATAATGCTCATGTCATCCTAATGATGCTGTCTGCCACCCTGCTGTAAGGCTATTTTTGCTTTGCTGGGAGAACCTCATTGTGCAGGGAGGCTGCACTGAACTTGGGGGGATGCTTGTGGCACATCTGTGTGGCCAGGTGGGCTGCAGCATCCCCGGGGGCTGCTACACCCACATGCTGCTCTGCGGGGAGGCTCGCCGGGGCCCTGTTAGCCCCGATAGACAGAGCTAATAAGTGCTGAGGGATAATGAGCCACACTGGCAAGATTGCAGCGCCAGGGTGCCGTGGGGAGCTCTAGCTGGGGAATCTCCTGCTGTGCCTGGTTGCAGACGTGAGGCTAAAATGAGTCAGTGCTTCCCAATCTGATCCTTCCCGGCACCCATTTTGCCCCACCCTGCTCTTTCACTGCATGTGATGGCTTTCTGATGGGCATAGCCGTGGAGATTCCTTGCTGTTCAGCTTTGATTTCTTTATCCTGTACTGGAGTTCAACATTGGTTACCACTAGAATATTTGGTGATACTTGAAATTTGTTTTGAGATTGCTTCGCAGTTCTAAGAGGGCGTTTCCCAAATGGTTAGGTTTTAGGTATTTGGATGTCTCTTGACTTGTTGTGAAGTGTGCATGTGTGTCTGGGGCTTTTGGGGTCATTTTTGTGTTTTTTTGAGGATACAAATAGCAAACAAAAGGAGAAGACAAACAGAAACTGGTCTAAGTACAGATCATGTCTGATTTGCAAAATTACGTGCATCTTTCTGGTTCCTGTGATTAAAACTGGCAAGGACTGAGTGGATTGCTCTCTTAAGTGGGTGATGGTAGTAATTAGCACTGGAAATACATTGTCAATACAGATTCTCCACGTGTTTTAACAAACAAACAACTGACTAAACTCTTTAACCCAAGGGTATAATGTTACTGCACTTTTGACTTAAGTTCCAGTCATATTCACAAGACTCTTAAGAAGGATGTTAGCAGCAGTATATTAAGTGACTACTCCTAAAAATGCTGCTGCTTCACTTTCTGTTTGTTTAGGACTTACTTCCCATGTATATCAAATGGCAGAAGCTTTGAAGAGGAGTTCCCTGTGTTTTCCTAAATTTCTAGACAGTTTGGCCTGAAGTTATTTGAAGGTAGCAATGTAAGTGAAAGATCTCAGGGAAGAAAACAGTGGAAGAGGTAAAGCAATTGTATCAGCTAAATTGTACTTAGGGCATCTGACCAGCTCAGTCCTTCCCAAACTAGCTTGGTGAACTTGAATAACTCTTTATGTTGGAGTTAAAAAAAAAAAAAAAAAGTATTTTAAATACACTTGTTGAGGGCTGGTGAAGGTTGGAAACCACTGGTTTTTATTCTTAGTCTCTGAATGGTTGAATGTGTGGATCTCTTGTCTTTAGACAAGCATCAGCAATACAAGGATTGTATCCTTGGTTTTGATAGCAAACTGCTCAGAAATCACGAGGGAGATGAGGAACAGCCATATGTAATACAGTAGAGTATAGGGTACATCTAGTGGTAAAGTGAAGAAACATAGAATAATATGTGGTATATGAAGCCAGAACCTGAACTTGATAATGTCAGATGATCTCTCTGGACTGATAATGCTGAGATTCATTGGCCTTGTCAGTGCATTTCCACAGGTGTGGAGACTTGAGGGAGGAGGAGGGTGTTTATACATGCACTGGATCCTGCACTCAAGAATTAATCTTGATTTAGATGCTGGGACTTTCCCAACCAGGCCTCAGTGAAATTGCTTGCTGCTCCCCCTCTGGACATGCTGCTCCTTCTAATCAGACGTACCTGGCATAAACCTCTCTTGACTGAAAGCCAGCAGTGCTTGTGCTGCTGTAGGGAGAGGCTTAACTCTGGACCCTGCTCAGAGGCTGCAGATACACCCTTTTGTTCCACACCTTCCTTTTGCCCAGGTCTCTGAGGCTGTCAGGGCCTTTCTCTTAGGGATGTGGAGCACATCAGCAGCCGTGGAAGCCCAGGGTGCAGCTATGGTGCGGTTTTACTCTCCAGAGTTAGAGGTGAAGAATTCCCACGCATGCTGAGGGATGCTTCCTTTCCAAGAGCCAAAGTGGTGCTGATCAGGTTATCTGCATGCAAAGCAGGAGCTCCCGGTTTTGTTCATAATTCAGTGGGACCCGGAGCTGGGAGCAGCTGCGTCTTGCAGTTGTCTCTTTCAGGGTGCTTTGACTCCTTGTTCTAGCCTTGAGCCAACCAGTCAAAACCTGCCCACGTTCTGGTTTTGGCATTGAAGCTGTAGGCTGCCCTGTTTCGAGACCTCCAGAAAGCTTATATGATCAACATGCAAATCCTCTCAGCATTAAGAAAATACAGCAGCCCCTTTTGGAGATGTGGTAAAGACTGGAATGTGACCAGCAGGATCTGCATGTCACTTCAGTAGGACACAGGCTCTTTTTTTTTTAATTATTTTTATTTTTTTTCCCCATCCTATGAGTCACCTCCCTTAGGCACTGATCCAACACTGTCCACCGGGAGAAAAAAGGAGTTAGGCACTTGAATTCTGCATTTGTCTGCATTTGTTTATTTTTACAGAAGTCTCTTCTTCGATGAGAAGTAAAAAAGTGTTCACTTGCTGCTGTTCTGGTGGAATATTCACCCTTCTGAAATCATACTCTGCATTACAGTGTGGGGCAGAAAACTTTTTCTGCCCATTTGTTTTAAAAAAGAGGAAAGAATCTGGGGGAATTCTTGTGCAGTATCATTTCAGTCATCCTGTTCACGTGACTGTTAGAGGGGAGAGGAAAGTTGTGTCAGAAGAGGGGAAGCGGAAGGTAATTCTCACGGGGAGGATGGAATGAAAGGCAGTCAAGCACTTGAAAAATGTGATTTTGTTGAGAGGGCTGACTGGCACACAGTTGGAGCACAGTTGGATCCTCTTGGCTCACCTGTGAAATTCCTTGTACCAGGGGAAGGGAAGAGATTACGAGGAGAACTTTTTCACATAGATCTGTGCTGCAAAAAGCATAGCGTGTAGCAAATTATCTGCGTTTTTGCATAGCAGTTCTTGAATGTTAAGAGTTTAGTTCAGAGGTGGATCAGACCTTCTTTGGAAAAGTCTTCCTCTTTCCATTTTGGGATTATTATTTTCAAATTCTTCTGGCTCTCTGTCTGGTCTCGTTTAAATTGAGTTTCACCACTTTCTCTGAGAAAAGAGAGGTTAATCAAGGCAGCCAGCACTTGGTGCAAGGGAATCCTCCCTAGTATTAAGCTCAAATTTTTATCTCCTTCCTTTCATCCTGTGTGCCGTGGTTACATTTTTGTGTTCCGCCCTCAGTACCGTCCAAGTGTATGTGCACTTGCAGACGTGCTGTGGAGACTAATAACCACCATATGCAGTGCAGGTTTCAGGGTTCTGTACCTTCCCAAGCCTGTCTGCTGTTCTTGGGTAGCTCTGTAGGATGGCTCAGAGCCACAACTCATTGATTTAAATTAGAACAAAAAGCCAAGTTTCATCCTCTGTGGTTCTGGCTCTCTTCTAAGCTGCAATAGTGGCCACTTCAGAGCTGCTGGCACATGTCACTGTAACCTGCATTTGTGGCTGAACATGAGCATTTATTTCTGTGCGTGTCCTTATTTTGCCTTCTTTTTATTTATTTATTTTTGCACTACATTCTCACTTGAAGTGTCGAATGTTTATTTTTTGGAACTGATGAATGTCGTATCATTTTCCTTTATCATTGTAAGATGCTGAAAGCCAGGCTGACTTATGAGCCTGGCTTTCGTATTCAAAGTATGCCAGTGTTGTCAGGCCAAAATATGTTGTTATAGTCACAATGGGAAAATAACTTCTAAGCACAGCTTTGTTCCTGTTCTCCTTGTATCTTGGCAGGCTAAACAGTGAGGTTGAGCATTTTCAGCGTTACATGTAAGATCTAATCAAGGCATGCTCTTCTGAAGGAGGATAAGGCAACACAAATACTCTCTCCCCCCTGCTCCCCCTTAATTATAGTTAGGAAACTCTCTAAGTAAAAGACGACTTGGTGAAGGGAGTGTTTAACTTTGAAGGAAAGGTTGTGGATGTGGATGTGACTTGGCATCTGCCACAGTTCAACCCGAGTTGGATGATAAATGTTTTCTTGAGGCAGAATGACATCCATGTTGCAAAGTAAAAGAGAGAGATGAAGATTGTGTCTATCCTTTGTACTGCAGGGCTTTATCTTCCCGCTTATCTTGGGCTGTAGCTCTAGTAATCTTTTTCCACTCCACCCTTGACTTGATGTAGTGAAACTTGCTTAACCTGCCAAAGGAACTGGCTGTAATGCGGACGGGTTGTGACTCTCCTTGAGAACTCTGGAACCGGCTGCTTCAGTTTCAGATTTTTCTTTTTCCCTTAATGATCACATGCAGAGAGCTATCACCGCGGCTGTGATATTTGACCTACACGGTAAAAGTCAAAGGTGCAGTCAGGGTGTCTTCCTGTTTATAGCTCAATAGCTCAGGCTGCTTCCTTTCAAATATGCAAAACTAAAACATGAAGGGATTACCACATTCCTTGCTGTGGATACGGATTCTGCTCTCGCTTTTAGGGCACGGCAAAAGCACCCAAGTTGCAGGGAGGAGAACTGCAGGCTGGGGGCAGCCAATGACTTTGATACTCGACATAGCAAAACCCCATCACTGTGGTGCTGCACCCACATTAGCAAGCCCTGCCTTCCTAGCATACATTACACTGCAAACACGACCAGACTGCTTTTGGGACGTGCAGGAGCCAGTATGTTCACATGCATTAGGTCATGCCAGAGGTGCCAGGTTGGACTGGTGCTTACCTGGAGGTCTCGGTGGTTTCTCATGTTGGTACACCGTGGATGTGGTATCGCACCCCTCTCAAGTAGGAAAAGCTCCATCAAAACAGGCAGAGTTCGACAGGTGGATAAATGGCAGGAGGAAAGAACTTAGCCCTGAGGAAGCTGTTTTGCATGGGTAGCTACTAAACAGGAGTTCTGCATACTTGTTACTGGCAGAAAGGAGACTTTAAAAGAAAATAGGAACAAAAAGTCCCACGCTTTTTTGTTTTGTGTCTTTTGTTTGTTGTCTGGGTGAATGTGACTTAGCTTGGCTGCTTTTGCTCTCTAAAAAGTAACTGGCCAAGTAATATTAGCTGTGCATCAGCCAAGCTGTCAGGAGGTTAAGCATGCAGGTCGTGTGTGTGTCTGGGGTTGGGGGACAGACAGGCACATGCGGGAGCCTCTGTCTCTCTTTCAGAACCTCATCGAAACTGGAAAACAGTCTCTGCCAAAAGGAAAAGAAACAACAAACCACTAACAAACCACCTTCCAGGTTTTTGCCTGTGTGGTTGAATACCATACCTTGTTGTTCCAAGATGCTTTTTGAGTTTTATCTTCAACCACTGAGGACAGAAACCCTTTGAACAAATAATTGGTTTCTTCTCCCTTATTCTTGCACGAATACAAGCAACTGCTCCTCTTACCATCTGAAGGAAGCCCTGGGATTGACTTGGCATGAAAAGTCAATGACTTGATTGACTTAGCATGAAAAGTTAGATCAGTGTCATAAGGCGGGAGGGGAGTGGAATAAAAGACCAAAAAAAGAATGAAGGCAACAAGGCGGTACAATACCTGTAGATGCCTTCTCTGCAGATTCTGTGAGACCAGGTAGCACTGGATTCATGCAGATAAATGTTAGCTTTTCTGCCTGTGGTGGCAGGGCTACAGAGCTGAAGGAGAGGAGCACACTGCACTCCAGAGGTTGTGTTAGCACTCTGACTTCTCCTAGAGTCCTGTCGAACGTGGACAGAGCCAAACCCTTGGAGCATCAACCTTCCTTCTGCTCCTGGTTGGGCAATTGGTAGGGAAAGAGGTCAGCCAGATTCAGCAACGTTTCCATGATCCTGTGCCCGACCTGCTGGGCACATCTAAACACTGATGCTCTTTCAACCTGTCACAGTGTGACTGGCGGATATCACCAGTGTCCGTCCACCGTTTGTGTGACCAGTGAGAGGGTTACGGCGGGGCTGAGGAAACCATGATTTTCCTCATGTGGACCAGGTCCTCTGAGCAGTCCCATCTTTGCCAAGTGTGCAAAGCAGGCAGCAGTTGAACGTTAATTCAGCTAAGCTAATAAAAAAGAAGCCATTTTATTCTTGCATTGCTTCTGGTAGGTGTGGTGCTTTTGGTTTAAGGCTGTTCCTGTATAACACCCTCAGAAGCCTGGCTGTAGTTTGAGAAGGTAATTTAGATGCCTTTTTTTTTTTTT
>VXBW01004510.1:572555-653966 GCA_013400375.1 Thinocorus orbignyianus
TGCCTGTGGGTCAGTTTGGTCCAGCTTGTTATCTTGAAGCACCATGCCCTTGGCATCCAAAACTAAAACGGATTTTGTGTCATAACACGCAAGCAGTTATGAGGACATACGAGACTGGTCTGGGTTACAACATTCTCTCATGTTTGAACATGATAGCGTGCAGTCAAGTTAAATGGCACGATCCTGAGCCGAGTTGGGGGTGTGACTTCTGAAGGATGTGCCCAAATGCCATTAACATTGTCTCCCCTGTGCTGCTTTGAAGTCAGTCTTGTAGACAAAGGGCAGCTCTCTCCTGCACCCTCATTTCTTCCTGTTAGTAGCAAAAATTCCCCTTACATGTTAGAACCCCAGTTTCATTTTTTTCAAAAGCACTGTAAATTCATAGTGAGGATTAAAGGGCCTACATTAAAAAAATTAAAATAATAAAAAAAAACTATTTACAATTTGAGCTTTCAGTATTCAGAAAAAGAAGCATGGGAGCATTACCCCAGACCTTAGACCACAGTGTCTTCCTCATGTTGCAGATACGGAAAACCAAAAGGCAAGCAGGTCAGATGTACAGATATTCATGAGGTTGCTTCCTGAGCCATTTTGTCCCTCTCCACTTTCCAGTGTCTTTGTGACAAGAAATAGTTTTGTTTTTTTCCTGGGGAAGCAGGTTTGTGAACATGCTTTGGCAATAAGGAGTTTTGCAAGCCAAACCTGCTGCAGCTTAGCGGTGTGACCAGATACATCTTGACTTCAAAGTTGCAGTTGAAATTTGATATTGGGATGTTAAGGAAACGTTAAGGATGAGAAGGAAACAAATGTATTTAAGAAGTGTTGCTCAGATGTTGGCGTATAATGATCGGATTTGGTTACTGTCTGAAACTAGGAAAGGAGAGCCAGCTGAAGACGGGACACTTTTGTTGCCCTGAGAGCAGAGGATGCTCAGCTGCAGGATTTTACTTAACTGGGCTTCCACAAGACTGAGAGGCTGGGTTTGTAGATCACTGCGCAGTAGCAGGCAGGAGCAGGGCCTGTTGGATGATGTGGGACGGGCACGATGCCCGATTTTGGGGCCAGGCAGCAGTGGGGCAGGTGCTGTGGGTCAGGGCATGGGGGAGAGCTGCTGGGCTCCCTGCCGCTGGCCCCACATGGTCCCAGGTGCTGCAGAGGGCCTGTGCTGGATCGTGCGTGCCCCAGCTGTCTTCCAGAAGCATAGTTGGGTTTATGGGATCTCTGCTGGTATCCTTTAAAGGCAAACCTTAGACGTGGTGTTGGCATTAAAATTTACGTGGACTTTCAGCCCCGATTTGCCTGTTGATGGTGTCTTCTTCCTTCTCCTGCTCAGGCACATGAAGATTCACGAGAAGGATCCCAACAGCACAGCAAGCACAACTCCCCCGTCGCCGCTGAAGCGCAGGCGATTGTCTTCGAAACGGAAGTTTACTCATGATGCTGAGATGGACAGAGAGGAGAGGACACCTGCAAAAAAGGTTCTTTGCGGGGCATGAAGCGAAAAACTTCCCTGGCTTTGTCCTAAACTGTCAGCTGTTGTGTTCGTGCAGCCAGCACAGATGCATTAAATTGTGGTCTTGTTACAGTCCTGTATATATTGTGAGATGCCATGCTTTTGCTGTGCAGTCAACACTTGTCTGAGATAGAAAATTAATTTCTAATTTCAGAGATTGAAAGAGTTCATTTTTTTTTGTTTTATTCTTTCTTGTTTAATTTTTTGGATTTCCTTATGATTTGTATTAGGTAATTGATGTTGAATGTCAAGCGAATGAACTGTTCTTTTGCTACTGCAGCTTTTCCCCTAGGTTTTTTTTTTTCCTTCCATTTACTTCATAGTAGTCTTGCAGGATAGCAACTTGAACATCTAAAAATACAGTGTTTACTTCAAAAGTAGCAACAGCTTAAGCCTTTTTTTCTCTAGATCTGGAGAAAAAAATAATCTGTAATACATTTCCCTTTCACAGTAGCATGATCCTGCATTATTGGAGTTCCAAGAGTAACCAGAAAATATTTATATGAAGGCTAGACATTTCCATTAGAGTTTTGTTTATGAAATAATATAGTGCATTTCAGTCATTTATACAAAATGCATGGTGACTGCCAAACTTAACTCGACCCTTTCCACTTACTGTCTCTAAATGGCAAGCTAGTAGCAGTTCCATTTAGCTCAATATCACTTATTTCTGTTCATGCTTTCCTCCCTGTAACACGCAGAAGTTCATTGCTTTTCCCTGGACCACTTGAGTTAGGAGTTGGCAGTATCTCAGTGGCATAAATAATCAAGGCTGACAGCTCGCCTGTTTTTTTGAAGGGGGAGCAATGCTAGTTCAGTGGTATATAAACATACGGGTTTATAAGTTGTTCAGATTGCAGTTTCTCATTAGAGGTGGTGTATCCATGCCTTAGTTACACACTTTATCTCCTGCTAAGCCTCCTTTGCTGTCGTGCACGTTCTCACACGCACGTGGAAACTCTGTCGCTCACCCTCTCTCTCTTGCTGAAATAAGTGATTTCTGGTCGCCTGCAGCAAAGCTATGGATGAAGTCCACTGCTTTATTTTTAAGAGAAGGATTTCAAATGGATTGCATGCTTGGTTTGTTGCTTAAAATTTTGTCTAGTGAGGTTTTTTTTTCTTTCTCTCTGAAGGTTGTCGAAGATGGTCACTCTTGTGAAGGGGATAAGAAGGCTGAGGAGGAAGTTTATCATTGTCCAGTGTGTTTCAAAGACTTTTTTTGCAAGTATGGGCTGGAGTCCCACATGGAGACACATCCAGATAATTCTCTGAGGTAAGAAATAATCCTGAGAGTGTTTCTGGTCACCAGATGTCCTGAGGGAGCCTGCTGGGGAGGGGCACGAGCCATTTAACCTCCTGCTCTGTTAACTGCCCCGCTTCGTGATTTTGGTCACAAAGTTTGTTTCTGCCTCATCTTAAGTCACCAGGGTGCTATAGCACTTAATTTTATTATTTTTTGCAAATACAGGAGATCTTGCCAGTTAATAGCTGGGAATGTTTTTAGAAGTTAAAGCATCCCCTCCTCCCC
Organism: Thinocorus orbignyianus; assembly: GCA_013400375.1. Lineage (NCBI taxonomy): Eukaryota > Metazoa > Chordata > Aves > Ciconiiformes > Thinocoridae > Thinocorus > Thinocorus orbignyianus. Next base: position 575,597 of record VXBW01004510.1, read on the forward strand.
TTCAAACCCATCATTGTTGTTACACAAAACTGTAAATGCTGACATTGCAAAATTTTAACGAGTTAAACTGAAGATTCTTAAAACATGAAGCAAAACTTGATTGAAGTATTCAGGTAACAGCCTATGAGATGATTCTGCTTGGGGAGAAGGCGGTGGCTGGATATAGAGGTTTTGTTGTCTGTCGTGGAAGTGAGTGAAGATAGGTCTGGTCTGGAACCAGATACTCAGTAAAATGTGTTATGCTTTTCTGCCTGTTTGGGTTAGGGAATGAGCTTAAATCAGCTTCTCTTAACAAGGAAAAATTACTTATTAATTGTTTGGGAAGGTGCTTGGGTGTTGTGTTTTGGTTCAAGTAGTTGCCCTTGGGACTCATGATACTTTTTTTATTTCCTGTTTTTTACCACAGCAAAATGTAGAGCCAGATACATGAAGATATAAAAAAGATATTCACAGTCTAATTTAAACATGTAGAGAAGCTGCTATTTTTGAAAAAGGGGATTGTCCGTTTGCACAAGCTTGTCTGTGTTCAAAGCTTATTTTGGGACATTGGACTCAGTGATCTTTTTGCAAGGGTGCAGAATTCAGCATCTTGAAGTGTCAACATTCTCTCCTGAACACAGTTCCTTAATAGAATGGCATGGAGCAGAGCCATCCCATTCTATTAAACGGGATTAGTTCAGATCAAATTGACTTTTTTAATGAGAAAACCTTTGTAAATACATGTAAAACCCTTTTAAAAGGCATTGTAAGTGCTGTAATTTTGGGGGAAAGGAGTTCTTAAACTTGGTCCAGCAAATAGTAGTTAATTAAATGGAGTTTGCTGTTTCTGAAGTAAATTAAGTACATTTTAATTAGCAAAACTGAAACAGTTGTTCTCTGGTAAGAGCTCTGCAGCACCATCAGCCCCCCCAAATGGAGTTTCAGATAATTTTGCCATATAATTTAGACTTTAGAGAAAGCAGCTGTCATATTAGGCTTATCCTGGCATTAGCCTCATTTTGAAGCTTCTACAAAGATATGGCCTCTTTGTAAAGTTATATGCTGTGGACCTGAGTGAAGAGGTGCATTCTCCTGCTTTGAATGATGGATAGAAGATCAGAGAATGGATACCTTCCTAGCTCGACAGCTTTGCAGTCTGCTGCAGCAAGGCAGAAAGGCACACTCGCAGTGCAAACATGCTGCTTTTCTTTGTGCAACCCTTTCTTTAGGATTAGGAGACCTGCTTATGGTTAATATTCTTCTGAAATGGAGTTTACTACTCTTGAGTCTGTTGAGTGACAAAGACTAAAACATGTCCCTAAATCAAAGCCACAATTATCTAGATCGGTGAGCATGAGTTCAGTGTAGTGCTGGGATGCCGGTCTTTATGGACTTGTCTAGGCAATGGTAAGGGGGATTTTGTCAAATATTTGCTTTAGCAATTTAAGACATGTCAGTGGAGATAGGGCAGGACAAGGAAGCTGTGGTTCTCCCTGGTCAGTTAGCATACTCAAACACAACTTGCCTTGCCTATCTGGTTTAAAACACACCTTTTGTCCTAGTCTAGACAAGTCAAATGGCGCTGTCTGCTTGGCCCAACCTAGCAGAAAATCTTCTGGTAAGCAGGGCAGGCTGGGCTGCTGTTAAGGTGACTCTTTCATCCCAAAGGAAATGGGATAAAATCCTTGGCAGGCAGGGGGTTTAATTCCCTGGGTCCCAGGGTTCTGCGAGACAGTAGGATTTAGTAAGATACGCTGAATGCGGCACACTATTCTCAGTCCTGAGTTCGTGAGACTGAAGTGATTCCTGTTGGTGAAGCTTAGGAGTGTTTTTTTCAGTGAAAGAGATGAAGAGAAGAATATTTTTCTAGAGTATCAGAGCAGAAGTGATGTGGGGATGGGTGCACTCGTGGCAGGAGAGCAAACTGCAAAATGTTGAAAGGTGTTCATCAAAGCTGGTGGTTCCCTGTTACAGAAGACAAGAAGGAAGGACTGCCCTCAAACAAAGTTCAAACAAACAAAAAAGCACAGCAGCTGTGTTACGAGCAGGGAGCAGAGCACACCGAGTCTCTTTTTATTGTAAAAGTAGAGTCACTTGATTGGGAGTTCTGTGGGGCAGGTATCAGATGTGCATCCCAGAGCCAGATGTAGCCCAGCCCAGACTGTTTTGTCATGAACAAAAATAAGTGATGCTCAACCTGCCTAGCTGTGCCTTTCTTTGTAAACCTCAGGGCAAAGACCTGACTCGTTTCTTCTCATCCAGTAGTTAGTGTAAAAATGATTGGCTCTGAAGCAATCCGCCAGCCTTGACGGTGGTACCATCCTTCAGGGATGCATCCCCAGCACAGCAAAGATCCGGGGCGTGCAGGAGCTTCTGCCTGGCTTCCTTGTGGTCCTTTAATCCTGCCATTGTAATGCTGTTGTGTAAATATAGCCTCTTGCCCCCAGAGCTCTGTCTGTCCCGGCCCCCCTCTGCTAAGTAGCAGAAAAGGTAAGGCTGTCTGGCAGCCCCGGGTCAGTATGTGAGCGGCTAATTTACAGGGTGGGCCATTACCTGATACTGTTAAATGAACAACTTTAAATCACAGGGTTGGCTGTTCAAAGTCAGATGAAAAGACACCCCACATTGTCTTCCCCAGTACTGCTTTTTCATGTAAAGCCCCAAGCAGGGAGCACCTCATTGTTTACTTGGGGTAGAATAAACAATACCTAATCCACTGATTGTGTGAGAGGGGTTCCCGCTTGGGAGAGTATCTCTTGATTATGTAAAATCCTAAATCATGCATCTTTGTCTCCTAATTATGGTAAGAACTGCCCTGCTCTTGGGAGCAATAATAGGGCCCTTTGTCCCTTGGACAATGGGCTGTGGCACTGCATCTCCTTCGTGGCATTACCCTCGCTGGTCAGTCTCTGTTCCTTTGAAGCCCTGGGACCTGCACCCTAATTAGTGACATGAGCTGGTCCTGGCAAGGCTGTCTGCAGTCCCCATTAGCAGTGGGAGGTGGCCCAGGGGTGCTTTCTTATCCCCTTCGCCACTCTACCTGGATTATTTAAAGACGACCTCTGTTTCCCTGCAGCTGGGGCCTCAGGACACCGTCTATTTTGGTGAGTTTGTATCTGAGCGTTGATATAATTAGCAGAGCGCTGAAACGCTGTGCAGCCAGTAGGGAAAACGAGAAACTTTGCAGAGCAGGGTGAGTTCTCTGGAGAGGGCTGCTGTCAGACATGGTAGTGTGCTCATAAGGGTCGCCTGACAGACAGCTCTAAGCAACTTCAGCAGTACAAGCAAAGGAGACGTGAGGATTTCCTGGGGAGATTTCCTGGGGAGAAACCTCTTGAGACATTATGTGAGGTTTCTCTTCTTTCCTTTGGCAAGTACAGTGAAACAGGCTTAAAGTAAAAACGTGTGGCTGTTCCAAAAGTACATGCACTATAAAATTCCTCTGTTGGGTTTCACTGTGACTAAGAATACCCTTTAAATTTCCTCGGTTTCTCCCCCAGGAGGCTTCTTACAGTGCTCCTAGTACCAGCAGCTAAAGGATTTTTAATTTTTCCTTCCTCACAGCAGCAAGGAAATACTCGTGCTGCCCCTGATGTTTATGTATCTTCCTGAGGAGAGGAGGATGGGAGTGGTGACAGCACGGTAGTGAGCGCCTTTCATAGAGACACGTTTCAACATCAGTTCTCGGCAAGGATAGTTGTGCAATGTGAACATGGTAAAAGCCTGCATCTCAGTGAGTGTTAGGGAGGCTTTCTTGGTTCAGTGGAACACTTGGTTCAGTGTGGCATTGTCTTCAGTTATAGGATTTGATTTTACTAACTTTTTATTGGAGACAATAATTATATAGACATTGCAGAGTGTGAAAGACACTGCCTGCCTCAGTCACTGAGCTGACCTGGTGACCAGGACTAGTAGATGTCTGCTGCCATGAATGGAGTCAGAGTAGATTAAGTTTTTTGACCTTTTACAGAGCATGTCCAAACAATGATATAATATATTAAGCTTTGCAACCTGCCAAATCCCAGGCATATTTTCACGAGGACAGCAAAAGCAGTTCTCTTGCCCCAGGGTAATGCTTCTGTAGAACTTCCAAACAAAGAAAACCAAAACCCATTCACAGTCTACCTTGTTCTTTCAAACAGCCTACCCAAGTTTTTCTGAAACTTGTAAAGTCAAATTGGTTGAATGCCACCGCGGAAAGCTGTTGTTTTGAAAAGTTAGGTTGGTAACAGGCATAGCAACAGAAGAGCTCAGGTGTTGGAGTGGACAGTGTCAGGACACCCTGACCACTGATGCCTGTTGTCATCTGCCTCCAGACTTGCCAGGGTAACCAGTAACCACACAGTGAGGTTTTGTTTCTGAAAACACTCCCAGGTGGAAAATGCTGTCATTGTGTCTTGGTGTTACCTGGCTTCACTCAGGAGTGGACAACTTAAATCCCTTAGGAATGGTCTCCTGAATTCGGCAGGCCACAGATGTCCTGTGCAGCTTGCGATTCAGTTGGGCTGGTCACCAGGTTTCCCCCTGTGCAAGCACATCCCCATTCTTGAGTGCATGGTGTCAGGTGGTGGGACACTGCAGGTCACCTGGAGTTATGCCCCAGTCTTAAATCATTTTAGCCAATGCACATGAGCAACCCCATTTAAGTCAAGTCAAAAGGAAGTGGGCTTTGAGTCAAAACTATTCCAGCTACTTAGAATGTTACGTGTTTGTTGCCCGGTTACTGCTCTTCAGGGCAGTTCTGCATATCAGCTTTGAGGAGATAGCCAAGAAAATTAATCAATGTAAATTTAAACTGTATAGAGATTATTTCAATCATTAGCTCCAGTAGAAAAGACAAGTACAGAACTAAGTTGTGTATGGAGCAGCAACGTGAATGAGTATTGTACAGGATATAAAAGAGAAAAAGAAAACCTACCAGAAAAAGCCCCTTAAGTTTCATTCCTGTTTTTGCTAATGCCTACTTAAGCAACTTTAGGAATTCACTTTCTGTCTTTTCTCTCCTTATATAGTAGGGAATAATCGTGCTGACTTAGTTTTTGTGAAGCTCGATGCTTTCTACACATGGTCAGCCTTTTGTGGGATAAGGGTGTTAGCGACATTGTAAACTTACAAGAGTGAACGTGTTTGAAAACTAAATGTTGTTTGCAATTTATATTACGTGTGAGACAAAACAAGTTTGTGGTGGGGAGAGGAAATTTTTTTCCTAGTAGTTGACACTACTGTTACTGGAAGCAACTTGAAGCATGAATGACAAGTAGTTTTCATGCGGCATTGTGAAATTTCATGCTCCTTTTCCATCTCTGTCACAACCGTTGGTGTCCACATAGATAAGCCTCGTTCCTTGTTAGCACTTTGAAACATCAATCGTGCTCTTTTAATGCACGGGATAATTCTGAGGTGGTTCTGTCCTACACAATTATTGAGTACCAAGGGAGAGATGGAGAGCACTCCAGCATAGACATTCATGGACCTCCTTGACCTTTGGCTTTGGCACGCTGTGCTTTGGCCCCAATACTTCCCTTCTTAGTCATTGTTTGAGATTGTACCAGCAAGGATAGTTCAGGTAGGACCTGCTGCTAGAGTTACTAACAGAGTCAATGCTACCAGACTTGTTAAAGCCAAGGATGGAGGCGCAAAAGGATCAGATGTGTGGCACTGCCCATTCAGCTGACTCTCCTGCTCTGCTCTGCAGACTGTTTGCTTGGTGTCTTGCTGATAGCATCTAGGAGCAGAATCCTGGTCTCTTTTGGCAGCATTTTCAGTGCAGGAGCAATTCCATGAGCCAACTGTTGACTATGAAATCCAGCTGAGGTAAATGCTATGACCAAAACTATGCTGTGATACAATGCAGCTCTTAATGTTGATGAGGCAGAGGAGAGAGTATACAAGCAAACTGGTGAATGCATCTTTTTACTGAGCAAACGGAGGGGTAGAATCAGTGGGCTGAGCATCTACCTGTACTCTGGCTTGTAGAAGTAAACTCAGAACTGCATTATAACTCCTTTCTGAAGTTTGTTCAGAAAAGAGATGGGAAGCATCTGAAGAGCAGTGCGAGTCCAACACTGGTCTAGGAGTGGTCAGCTCACATCAGGGAGCTCATTGTGTGTGGAGACTGGGAATCCAGAGCAGCTGGGTAAAAATATCAGATAGTGAATGGACACAGGGAGCGAAGCTCTCATGTGAAACTGTGTGGCGTGTCACATGGTGGTGAATATCTTAGCTCAGTTGTAAGAATAGAAAGTGGGTAAAATGCAAAGCTGACAGTAGAGGAAAGCTTCTCGTAAAAGGGAATACGGGGGGGGGAAAGGGCTGAGCCAGAATAGGTTATTAGCATGCTTGCTTGATCATGATGACCAGGGTTTGTTTCTACACAGGATCTCTCAAAGCACTGGCTGCTTCTTACTGTGTTAGCAGTGGGGTCTGCCTGCTGAACATGGCTTACCTGCTGATGTAGGTAAGAGCAAGGGTGTTCAGTTCAGATTCAGCTGCACCTCTTTGTAAACCCTGTTGTCATCGGTGGATGGTTACAGGATGGACAAGCACCTGTAGATGTGTTTTATCTTATGTTAGGTGTGAGAAATGGTGTTGCTTTTTTAAGATGGTGGACACATAAATTTTATTGTTTTTTAACTCTTGCCACTAATTTTAAAACTGCAGAAGTACTTGGCTTCTATATTTGAAAGATGTGTTAGAAGGCAGGAAGAGCTTTCCTTTTCTTACCCCAAAAGAATACCAAAAGGTCCACTTGAGTTTGTGTGCACAAATGATTACTTCTATTCTGGATGTTGTGTTGCTTCCAATTTTGGTAGCTGGACAGGACTGTGGGGGTCATGTGTTGTTTTTTTCCCCCAGGTATGCTTGTCCTGGTTATTAAACCCTTCATTGTTATTTACGTTCATTATATTCATTGTTGATCTTCAGCTCTTGCCCCTTGATTCTGTCCGGACAATTTCTTGCCACTTTTGGTTTTTAAAACTGACCTTTATTAAGTGAAAAGGTCGTTACGAGAAAATGAACTACTTTGTTTGTGCAAGTGTCTGCAGGCCATCTCCCATTTTCCCTTTATTTATTCTTAGCTGGATGTTAATTCTGTTGAACTAAGTGCTAGAGTAAGCTACTGTTCCACTGGGGCAGAGGGATTCAAACCTGTCACTGTTGAAGTGTTGTTGGTACGTGCCATTTATTACAGTGTTGGGAAGAAGTACACTTTTTTCCTGATTTTTCTTTGCTTGCACAAAAAGAAAGTTAAAAGGTGGCACAGGATGGCTTGTGCCTTTTTATTAAAGCTTATAGCAGTTAACTTAAGAGTTACTCTGGCTGTAGGAGTCACGATACGCTGGTACAGACACTGACTCTGTGCTGCGCCGACAGGTTTCTGAAGCATGACATCACCCAGGCTTATATCGGATCTGCCCTGGCTCCTACACGATACTTTTCTCGCCTGGACCACGGCGCGGCTGTAGGAATGCACACAGCATTGTGCATCCCTCTATTAATAGAAAGGCTGGTGCGGTGGTTTCGGCCTTTGCTGCACCCAAGGGTGGCTTCTTTGAGGGAGAGGGTTAAAGGGAGCAATGGGACACCTTGGTAACAAAGTCAGACAGCTGGTGGGGAGGTGGGAGGGAGGAAAAGTTCAGAGGAAAGTCCCACTTCTGCCGAGGTGGTGAAGCAGCGTGCACTGAACTTGAGCTGTGTCTGTCCCCCTCCACGCTGGGAAAGGAGAGGGGAGGCTTTTCAGTTCATCATGCCTGGCAGGGAGTTGGCTCAGACCCATAGCGTTGGGCAAGGTGGAGATGGGAGGGCAACGGGTCCTTTGGGGTCAGACACACTGTGATGCTGGGCGGGGGGAAGGAGGCAGGAACGGTCATGGCAGGACAGCACGAGGACCCCCAGGGATCCCTGGGAAGGGAGGCAGGAGCGGCGTTCACAGTGCTGCTGCTTTTCCATCACTCATCTGCAGCAAGTGGGAGAGATTAGTGCAGCTGTTGGATGTTATTTCCCAGGGCCCTGGGCGTGGAGGCCAGGAAGGGTTTTTCATCCAAAAGGAGATGAGTATCTGGACCTGGGTGGGGTTGCACACAGGAGCAGAAACCAATTTGCTCTCTCTCTCATCTCCCTTCCTGTACCTTGCCCCAAAAGAAGTGAGAGAGAGAAGAAATCCTTTCCTGAAGGGGAGTATGTCTGTAACTTCCTAGTTTTTCTTCATTGGTGGTGAGAGCCCTTATGTTTAAACCATGCTTTCTCCATCCCCTCCCTCCTTGTTGGCCTCCTTGGCCGTGTTCATCACTGGTGTGGAAGCTGGGATCCTGCTGCGGTCCCTGGTGCAGACATGAGTCAATAGCAGGGAATCGCCCATCTTTCTCTTCTGCCCAGTTGTGTTATTTTTAGGTCAGCATAGAATTTCTTTGCTCATAAGGAGAGCTGCGTTAATTCTACAAATAAAGTGAGACAGACAGGAGAATAATAACAAGAAGGGTAGAAATTTATATTCAGTGCATAATAGGGATTTCAGCGTGAGGAGTTAGGTGACTTAATAGTATAATTGTGTATTAATGACCTCTGTCTCAGGATGCGTTTCATTCTTGTTTTGTTTTCCTTGCTTCTGTTTGCAGCAGTTGCTAAAGAGCACAGGCAGGAAAGGAACAAAATGGTACCAAGCTTTTTATTTTAGATAAGGCCTAGACATTAAGGCTGTTTTCATTTGTTGATATCCACAACATGGGCCACACAGTGTTTGTGAGCTGTATGGGTGAAAACTTCAGGTTTTGGTCTACTCTTGGGTGGTTTTAGAAGCATAAGTAGAAGAATGTAAAATGTCACTTTCCCACCGGCAGTCTCAGATAATGCAGAGCATTGTGTTTGTTTAATTTCTTGGTAACAGAAAGATGGATATAAATATTTGGCATTTGCATCTCGACTACTGAAAGAGAAAGTTTAGAAAGATTTGACTGAGGCTGATTAATTTTGCTTGAAATTTGGCTCTGCATCTCCTTTCTAAAATGTCTTTCCTTTTCTTAAAGAAAAAAGCTATTTCCATTGCTGACAAATTGGCATTGGCTCAGAGGAGAGCGTAATGCAAGGCAACAGGCATCACTTATGTAAACTTCTCTTGCATAGGTGCTGCTTGTCATAAGTGTAGCAGATCCTGGCTTGCCTCCTGAGCAAGCTGCACAAAGCACTGGCTATTTCTTAAAGCCTGTTAAAATGCTTTTACATCCTAATTAGCGTTACAGATTTCAAGAATACTAACTTATTTCAGTAGACAGCTTTTAAATGGTGTGTTTTTGCAGAGACCTTGTCTGTATTTAAAATAAAACTAAAAAGGTGCACTGATGTAGTAATAATTAAACAGACTCGCCTGGTGTGTTACGTGGCCTGAGCACCAAGGTCAGGCTGGCCATTGCCCTGCCTTCACACAGCTATATTTCGGTTCTGCTCTTGTGTTTTAGCAGTTCTGTTTTCTCACTGGCTTGCTTTGCACACCTCTGCCAGGGCGAGCCAGAGCCCTCCTGTTACATCAGCACTGTGCAGGTATCAACGACCCTGAAACATAAAGGGAATTGAGAATGAAATTCGTTTTAAAGCAATCTTAGCTGCTAAAAGCATTTTTTTCCTTTTCACTTATAATTGACTCTCTGTGCTTGGAACTGAACGGCTTTCTTCTCTCTACTCTGTAGTCATATTTATAGAAAAATGGAAAACTGTGGCCAAGACTAGCAATCACATGATAACACAGCAGCTTTTATTTGCTACATCTGGAAACTTACCTTGCAAGTAGGGTGCTTTTATCTCTGCTCAGGTGTTGAGCCATTGCTCTGCCTGTTCTGCTAACAGCCTCAGAACCTGTTCCCATCTCTGTTCTCTGTAGCCATACCATCCGTGTTTGACTTGGCACTACACATGGGCAGACTTGTGAAATTATAAGGAGAGGGGGTTTTTTTCCCCCGTTTTTTGTTTTGTTTTTTAAAGTTCATCATGAGCAAAATATTACCATATATTTCAGATGCTTTATTTGATATACTGGACTTTTCAGACTTTCCACAAAAATATTCACATCACCTAGGATTCCTTTCTCTTGTCCTTCTCAGAGTGTCGTTTTAGATTTAAAAAGACCGTAGGCAGTGGTACTACCTAAAGATGGAAAATAGTACTGATGACAAAACAGAGAAATTTATGGTTAGTCTTCCTTAAAAAAAATTACTGCTTCCAGTTCAAGCATTCTTAGGCACAGCAGCTACTCCATTTTAAATTAACCCAAACCTTAGTCAATGCAGCATGATACTTGTCTTAACTAGTTGGGTTTTGAAGCTCAGGACCTGTAAGTTTTTCTTGGAGGTGGTACACGGCCATATCTGCATCTGCATTGCTAATTATATTCAAAGCTCAAGTCACGTAGTTTGGGAGAAACTCGAACTCCCTACTTAAGGTGAGGGGGAGGGAACTTGACAAAAACACACACACATGAAAAAAAGTTGTGCAAGCACTTGGGCAAACAGGACATGCATTTTAAATAGCTTGCATCCGTAGTGAAGACTGACAAGCCCAAGTGAGGTCTGCAGAGCCTGCAAGACCTCCCCAGCTGGCGGCACGGTGGCACCCCTCGGCATCAGGAGTGGCTTTACTGTCACCTCCCTTGTCCTTGGCGAGTGTCACGGGCACAAGGTGCCAGTGCCGGTGCTGGAGACTGAGAGGCCGCCTCTTCACCCGGAGAGCCTGCCCCAGAGAACACTGCTCCAGATGTCTGCTGTGGAGGGCTTTTATTGGGGTAGCTTTATTCCACTTCTCCCAGCTGCAGCCGCCTCTAGAGAGGTGTGAGTGGACCATGAAGGGAGAGAGGGCAGGCATCCACGGATCCCTCCCATGCTGCAGCTCCCGTATGATCCTGTAAACTGTGACACCAGGGGAAAGTGCTGAGCCAGGGAGCAGTGTGTTTATATGCCCTGAAGTGCCTGAATCTTGAGATGACAGGCGTGATTCATCTGGATGGTTTTTTCAGCCAGGAGCTTTTTGACCCAATGGAAAAAGAGCCTAATCCTTTTCCTGACATCTCTTTTTCTTTGCTGCTCCTTCACCCACCGCAAGGAAAACAGAAGACTAAGGAGGAAAGAGAAAAGTAGAGAGGGATGTTTTATTGTACACATTATACAATAGAGAGGTGCATATTCCTTTTTCAAGCTCTGTTACTTTTGGGGGAGGAGAGGCGGTTCCCTTTGCATGGAAAACACCAGTTTTAAATTGCAAATTTTTACTCTCCTGAGGCGTAGTAGTTGATACAGGTGTACTGCGAAGGACTTTCACACGGGTCTCTGCTCTGAAAGATTTACTCTCAAGTGCAGATTTTGATGGGAGCCCTAAATAAACCAGTGCTTAAAATCAACGTGTGTTGCACAGCTGGTGGAGGTGAAGGAGTGCAAGATGGACGAGGTGCAGGTCCCTGCTGGGGTGGGGGGAACTTGGCTGCTTGTCTGGGAGCACTAGCTCCTGCTCAGCCCAAATTCTGGGGGTACCAGGCAGGCACCAGTTCTCCCTGTAGCTCTGTCGTCCAGTCAATGGTAGAGTCACGTCTGAGGGGATACAGCTAGCTTCAATGATTTGCTGGTCTGGGGAAGGCCAGGCACATTGGGGACCCCAGAACTGCCTCAAGACAGCCCAAGATGAGGGTCTGCACCCTTCTGCAGAACACCTGGCCCCACAGACCACCAGGGATGCTTTCAGTTGTACTGGAGCATTGCTTGCAAGCCCTCGTTGTCCATATGCTGATGTACCAGCAGGAGTGTGCCAGAAGCACTGCTTGCTTTCACACGAGGCATTTTCATCACCTCTAAGAGAGAATTATTTTGGTAGCTTTCAGGTTCTTCAGGTGACTGCTCTAACCCTTTAATGCCCTGCTTCCCCCAGCGGTTTTGGTGGTTGTGTGTTTTTGTTTTGCTGAAGATGAAAGCTTTGCATTACAGAATAGGAGCTGCCAGAGGAGCTGGAAGAGAGCTGTAGATCCTGGCACTGGAGGAGCTCTACGTGTTGGCATTTCTCGCCCCCCACCAGGGATTGTTGTCATATTTAGCAGACCTCTTTAAGTAAACGTTTGCTTTGTAAATAGCATTGGTTTGGTATTTAATGGAATGCAGGGACTATGCTGGAAATAATTATAAAGGTAGGATGCAAATGAATTGACAGGGGAGATAAAACAGATTAAACCTCCAGCGCATAATATCTATGTCCCAGCCTTCTGGATACCGTGATAACAAAGGCTGTGTTACATATACTTCACACTTGCTTCTTTCACCACTCAGGGACTATGAGTCCAGTGGCTTTGTGGGTGACTTGGTTATCTCTTCATTTTCAGGGAATAAAAAAAGTCTGTGGAAGTTTATATAGTGATAAAAAGAACAACAATGGGAGTTTGTTAGGGACAGGACAGGGAGGGAGTGGTTTCAGGAATTTCTCAGAAGTCATTTCTAATTGCAGGATGTTTTTTTAATGAGTAGGCACATGTCCTTTTCCTTGGTGTGGAGAGTTAAGACAGTATGGGGAGAACTAAGGCAGGGGGAGACGTGAAAAACTTGTTGTGCTTATATCCTCACTGACAAAATCTGACTGCTTTCCATTCACTGGTGTTTGCTTCTGTGAAACTCATGCTTTGGTTGCGAGCTGGAGCTGTAACCACAAGGAATCACGTTGGGTGAAACTGTATGTTACTTGTTGAATGCAGAGTGGAAGTGACCTGTCATGCTGCAGAGCTCGAATCCTAGATATTTAAAAGGCTCGTCTGTTGACGTGTTGGCCAAATGTTGCTGCATAGTCCTTACTGCCTGCAGCAAAGCTGGATTTCAAATACCTTTGACTGTTTAACACAAGTCTACTTTATGTGAGAAACTTTTGTTTAGCTGAATTTGGGATTTGAGAACTTAAGAAAAATAAGAAATGATAGCAATAAGGTGTGGGCAGGAAAATACATTGCTTCTGCGTTCTTCTTTGGGGCATGCTTGGCTGCAAAGCAGATGTAGTAGTGTCAGAAGAGTTGAACCTGTTTCAGGTCTACTTCCTGTGAGCCTCTTCCCCTTCAAGGAGCACTGGTTTTTCTTCTAAAACAGTATCTTTCTCATAGCAGCTTTGAGGAAAAAAACAGTAAAAGTTTATGGAAAGGCAGCGTGGAGAAAATTCTTACACGGGTATGTGAGTGGTGTGCAGTAGTACATTTTAAGCAGTAGTTTAAAAAGGTGGTATTTATACATTTGCAGCCACTTGCTTCCTTGGTCTGATTTAGCCTCTCCTTGTCACTGATTTTTTTTTTTTTTTTTTTAAACATCTTTGATTTTAGTAGTACTTCTTAGTAAAAATGAAACAATGTAAAGCCGTTGAAATGTTTTGTGTAGGGCTATGGTAAGGTTGTCAGACACCTGCGGTCTCAGCTGCTGCTCCGCCGTCTGCCCATATGTGATGCTCAGTTCTCATGCACTTGTGTTCTTTGAACTTCCAGTGAACTTAATAGCCAGAAACTGGTAGAAAGTGACTGTGATTGCGATGGCCTTTCTGTGGCGGTAGGGTTTTGACACTCTGAGGCTTTGTTTTGCATTTAACAGGTTCTTAGTGTCATGGGGCTGGAAGGAGGAGGCTGGCTTAATGTGAGAAGAAGGTAGTTCTTAAGCTTGCAGCAGTCAGTAAGTAATTTCTTTTTTATTCTTTTCTGTCCCAGGTGTGACATATGTTGTATTACCTTTCGTACTCATCGGGGCTTACTGCGCCATAATGCAGTTATCCACAAGCAGCTTCCCAGAGATCCCATGGGAAAGCCTTTCATTCAGAACAACCCTTCAATTCCAGCAGGCTTCCATGACTTGGGATTCACGGACTTCTCCTGTAGGAAGTTCCCCCGCATTTCTCAGGTATGCTTTGTTCTTCATAATTTAATGTACCAACCGATTAAGTGAATTCTGAGTTCATTGAAAGACTCATCCTTGATGAGTCAAAAATTGGGTGTATAATACTTTGTGGAAAGCATGTTGCTACTGTCTGCGTCGGCTTTAGTGAGCTTTTTTTTCATCCAAAGAATATTTAGTTGGACAACCATTGGTATAAAGATCTATAAAAATATTTTAAAGGAAAACTTGAGCGGTATTAGGTCCTTGTCCCTTCCAGCCTGCCCGTTAGTTCTCACCTCTCCCAAACCAGCCCGCATTTAAAATTAATAGGGAGGACACACGGTAAAGAAGGCATTATTTATTTTCATTTACCTGTAACAGGGATGAAGTCGTGGTGTGAAAGATTTTATCATGAAAAACTGGGAAGTCACCTTATTTTACTAAATGGTGACATCTTCAGTGACTTCTTCACAAAACACTCCCAAATGCCTTTTGACTATGTTCCTTATGTGAGTTCTGAAGATTATGCACTTTTGGGGGTAACTGACTGGGGAAAGGCTGAGACGTAGTCTGTAAATGTTTTTCTGAGAACCGTAAAGCTTTGTAATGATGGTATTGTTCCTCCCTCGGTCAAACCTTGCCTGCCTTAGTTGTTTTGGGTCTGGATGAAGCTGCTATCTATTTTAAAAAAGAAGCAACAAACCAAACAGAAATAAATGAAAGATACGATTCATCTAGACCATGCTTACTCGGTATCTGCAGTTTTCATCTTCTCATTGGATTAAAGCATTGATTTCCAGCTCTTCTAGGTTTTGGTGTTAAATTTACAAAACCTTAAGAGAGAACTTTCTAAACAACCCAGCCCTCTATTTAATTTATCACTTCCACTCTTTGATGTGGAACCTTTACAACGTGTTAGCTATCTGTTTAGCATTTATATATAGCATTTGGATTCACAATCATTTTCAGGGACATTTGTGAGGTTAGTATTTTTCTTGGAAGAATGAATGTAATCAGATTTCACTAACCAAAAGCCTTTTGACTTTGGGCTCTGTGTTTCATCGTTTTGCTTTTGGGGGTGATTATTTTGATTGGTTTATGTTATTTTGGTTTCTTAGATGCCATTTTGTTTTTTCTCCTCTCCTCCTAGTTTCTTTGTGGTAATAAAGTTAAAGGAGGTAGTCTTACAGCCCAGCTTACTGAAGTTTGCTGTATAGTCTACTGAGGCTCCTGTCCTATCAGTGAAATGACAGAGGTTTCTGGAAGGAAAGTTCAGGATGGAAAAGTATTTGAGAGTCTGAATAGAGTTCTGAAGGAGTTTGCCTTTACAGAAGGGAACTTTTCGAGAATCAGCCTCTAATTTAGATACACCACTTAGGTGACTAAAGGCTGCGGAGCCGGAATATCTCCATGCCATACCTGGTGGCTGCTCTAAACTTTTTAACTTGGGCAGTGGAGGAGAGAGTGAACTGTTTTTGTTCAGCAGCATGTGATGCCTTTTCGATTTGAAATGTCTACTCTGAATATTTGTGCATATCTTGCAGGTCTGGTGTGAAACGAATTTGCGAAGGTGCATCAGTGACTTCCATCGATTTATTTGCGAGACGTGTAACAAGGCATTCCCCATGCTTTCGGCGCTCAAACTGCACAAAGAAACTCACGTGGTGGATCAGGGAAGAGACAAGCACAAGCCACAGTCCACGTCCCCACCCGGTGAGAACCCAGACCAGAAAGCCTTCATGGCATCCTTGGGCCTACAGTACACCAAAGACATCAAGCCTGTCAAGCAGGAGGACAATACACAAGATGAGGTCCAAGAAATGCGGCTCAGAGCACTGAAGAGTAACCTACCTCAGGAACCCGGCAGCACTGGTCTGCTCAGCCTCTCTCCTCTGGAAGCTGCCTCTATGGGAGGGTCATTTTCAGTCCTTCCTCCTACAAAAGAGAACATAAAGCTCCTCTCGCTGCAGCCTTTCCAGAAGGGTTTTATCATCCAGCCTGACAGCAGTATTGTGGTAAAACCCATCTCCAATGAGTCTGCCATTGAACTGGCAGACATTCAGCAGATCTTGAAGATGGCTTCTTCCGCTCCTCCTCAAATCAGTCTTCCTCCACTTTCTAAGGCACCTTCTGTCCCCGTACAGTCCATTTTCAAGCATATGCCGCCACTGAAGCCAAAGCCTTTGGTAACGCCCCGAACAGTTGTCGCAACCTCTACACCTCCTCCTCTTATCAGTGCCCAGCAAGCCTCCCCTGGCTGCATCAGCCCAAGCCTCCCACCTCCTCCTCTCAGGCTGATCAAGAACTCGGTGGAGTGCTCCTCCAACTCTCACCTCCCCCAGCCAGGAGCCAAATCGAGTCCTTCCTCACAGTTGCTCCTCCAACCCAAAGTAGAGCCTTTAACTCAGCACGAGATGAAGACACAACTGGAGCAGGACAGCATCATCGAAGCTCTCCTGCCTCTGAGCATGGAAGCCAAGATCAAGCAAGAGGTGACAGAAGGGGACCTCAAAGCCATCATTGCAGGGGCAGCAAACAAGAAAGCCCCAACCATGAGGAAAGTTTTGTACCCCTGCCGTTTCTGTGACCAGGTGTTTGCCTTCTCTGGTGTCCTGAGAGCTCACATCCGTTCTCACTTGGGTATTTCCCCATACCAGTGCAACATCTGTGACTACATTGCAGCTGACAAGGCAGCGCTAATCCGGCACCTGCGGACACACAGCGGGGAGAGGCCTTACATCTGCAAAATCTGCCATTACCCCTTCACGGTGAAAGCCAATTGCGAGAGGCACCTGCGAAAGAAGCACCTCAAAGTGACGAGGAAGGATATCGAGAAGAACATTGAATACGTCACCAGCAACGCTGCAGAGATGGTGGATGCTTTCTGCTCCCCAGACACTGTGTGCAAGCTGTGTGGTGAGGACCTGAAGCACTACCGGGCCCTCCGAATTCACATGAGGACGCACAGCGGCTGCCAGAAGAAGAAGCCGTTTGAGTGCAAGGAATGCGGCACAGCCTTTTCAGCCAAGAGAAATTGCATTCACCATATCCTCAAGCAGCACTTGCATGTGCAAGAAAGGGAGATTGAGAATTACATCTTAGTGGTGGACTGCAGTGCCCAGGAAAGCCAGACAGACCCTACTTTATTGGAAGACAGCACTTATATGGACCGCAAGTCCATGACACCTTTCCTGGAGCCACAAAATGGCTTCTTGCTTGGGACATCATCTCATGTTCCCATCAAACTTGAACCTACGGGCAACTTCCCGATGGATTTTGATGAGCCATTGGATTTCTCTCAGAAAAGCAAAAACCTGAGTGCTGTTCAAGTGAAGCAGGAAAACCTGTTTGGCTCTTCTCCCCTGTCCCTCTACGACTGTTCCATGGAGCCCATCGACCTGTCCATCCCCAAAGTCCTGAAGAAGGATAGAGATGATGTTCCATGTGAAGCCAGGAATCAAGAGTTGGCTGCTTCTGGGAACAGTGATAAAGCCTATAACTGTCTGCAGTGTCCTTTGGTTTTTGGTGCCAATGGGAACTCAGAGAAAAACAGGGCTGTCGGACATCCCCACCCACTGAAAGGTTCATTGCATTTGACTGTCCCAATCATTTCCCCAGCTCTTCTTGGCAATTCTGCCTTGCTGAGACCCTTGAGGCCTAAACCACCACCACCACCTCTCTTGCCAAAGCCTCCAGTAACTAAAGAGCTGCCACCATTGGCTTCCATTGCACAGATCATTTCGTCTGTGTCTTCTGCTCCTGCTTTGCTGAAAACGGAGGCTGCAGACGCCAGTCTCAAGGCATTGAGCAGCTCCACTGGGTGTGACAAATCAGGGAATGCCAAAGCAAAAGTGACAATCGTGACCACCGTTCAGAGAGACCCCAGCCTGCCCAGTGACCTGACTCTGGCGTGCGATGCAGAGCAGTCTCCCATTGCCGATGCTGGGTTGACTAAGAAAAGAGGTAGAAAGAAAGGGACGAAAAATAAGCCCAAACTTAGCAGTGGTGTGGATCTGGAATCAAGTGGGGAGTTTGCCAGCATAGAGAAGATGCTGGCTACCACAGACACTAATAAATTTAGTCCGTTTCTGCAGTCCACTGACAATTTCAAGGAAGAAAGCGGCAGAAATGGAACAAGTGAGGATGAGAAGGAAACTGCTGAAGATAAGCTGCTGAGAGGGAAGAGGAACGCTTACTCAGACTGCCTGCAAAATATCCAGTGTCCTTACTGTCCTCGAGTCTTTCCATGGGCAAATTCCCTGCAGCGGCACATGCTCACTCACACAGGTAAGAGCGCCTTGTGCTCACAGTGGATTGTAGCCCCTGAGGATGTTCCTCATGAAGGGGCCTCTCCGTGGAAGAATCTTCCTTTCTTGTTCTCTCTCTGATGTCTGGAATGGTGTTCGTCGTTATTTTGCAAATCCCTAGCTGTTGCTGTTGTATAGTGGTGATGGTGATTTTTTCAGTAATAGAATAAGCTCTACGCCTTGGAGTATGAAGGGGGCAAATTAAACTACTAAAACCCATTTGAAGTCAGTGGCATGACAGGGTACCTGGGGGAAGACTGGTTTCGGGTATTGTGTTATTGCTGCCTTCTCTTGAAGGTGAGCGTATGTGTTGAACGTTTCATTGTACCTTACATGGTTTGTTTGGCTGCTGCCAGTGACCATTTGTCTGCGTCAGTAGTGATAAAAAGATCCATAAAAATGAGAGAAAGTAAGTATAGAATTGTGGCAGGGAAATAAAATGCTATAGTGTTTAGCATTTTTTTTCTTGCAGTGGCTTTTATTTGACAGGTAGAAGGAGGAGGATGCGAGAAACATCATCCTGAGCATTATGTAGTAGCTTGCCTCTAGGAAATGTTTCTTCTGAGTGCTAGACAACTAAAGGTGGGCTTATACCCAAGGGTGTGGAGATGTGTGTGGAGTCTTTAATATTGTGCCACTGTGTAAGTAACCTCAAACCTGGTGTAAACAAAAGGAGAAATTGAGGAGTGAGATTTATTTTAGGTTTGGGGTTATTTTTCATTCTTTGCTATAAAGGAAGTACTGCGTTCAGTGCTGTGCTGATTTGAAGTTAGCTCTTTTTTCCACCCACACAGTAATAAAGTAATTAGTAGATTCTCATCCTGCTTGGAGAGAGAGAGGACAGAGCTCTGCTTGCTGTTGCTGTCTTTTAAGTTAGTCACAGTTGTTACCATTTTCTTCATTATACAGTCTCAACTCCTGGTGTTAAAGAGTGAAAGTTAAGGAAACTTGTAAGAAACTTCAGGGAATTGAGTACAGCCTCATGAGAGCTAAGATAGCTTCACATTTTTTTATGGAATTGAGGCTTAATGAAGCAACTGATTCATGTCTGCGCTGAAGAGGGAAACCTGAAGAGGTAGAAGAGGTTAGCTAAGAGGTTTAAAGGGAATCTGAGCTGTGGAGCAGTCCCTATTACAGTTTGCTTTGGGTGATGTGAGGACATAACTTGCAAGGTATCAGTGCAACAGTGAGGCTATTGTTTTCTGGCCCACAGAGACCAAATTATTTCATCTTATTAAGCATAGAGTTTACTTTCAGTGGTGAAGGAGAGCTCTTTATTTGTATCAATTGTTTTCTAACACCCTGCTCTCCAAAAAAAATATATAGTTACTGAAGAACTGTTCATGAGACAGAAAACAATAGGGAGGCTTTTCCCAGACTTAAGGGTTTGACCTGCTTATTGATGGCAGACTTCCAAGGTAGCAGCACTGGTGGAAACCCTTAATGAAGGCAGGAAAATGAACTCGGCCATGAGTTGTACTGGTAAAACTTGTCTCCCGTACCACCACCAGGCTTGGAAGGAGGCGCCATCCTTTTGGAAAGCCTGTGCTTCCCCTGCAGGGAAGGTAAGCAACTGTGGCTGTAGCAGGGCTGGATCTCCAGAGCAGATACAAGATATTTGGTGATTGTACAGCAATGCCAATAATCTGATTCAGGTTGGTGCACTCTGGCAATGATAATCCTGAGCTCTCTTCTAATCATCATCAGAGCAGGGTTGAGGGAGACTTGTTGCTGGAGGACTGCCCCACAGCAAGCTTTGACTGGCCTTAGGGCATCTTCTTTCAGGTGACATTAGTGCTCTGTTTCTAAAACTGAAGGTCTGTAGCAGCTCCCCTGTGGCAGGAGTGTAGAAGCTTACTGGAGGAGAGAGGGAAAGGTAAGCTGGGAAGGTGGAGGAGATTGTAGGCCAGGGAGGTGGTGCCAAAGCAAGCACTAAGATGCAGTCAGATGGAGGGAGCCCTGTGTTTTTGTGGTGAGTACCAGTTGCTGGTGGCATGGGAGCAGTTTGGCAGTTGCATGAGAGATGAAGCAGTTTGTTGGGTTTGTGTTCTGGGTGGGCGAGTTGGATTTCTGACGGAGACATCTACAGTGTCATAGTGCAACACACTGTTTCTGTCCCCACCTATTGCACAGGCAGTGACTTGTTAGATAGCTCTGGTTTTCAGAAGGACTTAAGAAAAAAATCTATTCACTAACCTCACTGTGAAAAGGGGGAACTGTTGTCTGGGCTTGATGGTTGCTCCCGCCAAATGGCTGATTTGAGCAGGATAGGTGAGAGTCCTGGTGATCTGCTTCCAACCTGCATGTGTTGGGTATCTGCTCCATAGGGAATTACTGCAGGCAAGCTGGTCCATGCTCCTAGATTTCTGTAGTACATTGCTAGCAAAAAACCAAGGCAGTCATTTAAGCTAAAAAGTGGCAACTAGATCTTCTCCATTCATTTGTAGGGAAGTTGTTGTTGGAGTGATCTATGTAAGTGGTCTAAGCTCATAGTAAGTGAGCATGGTTGAGGCAAAAGTAAATGATTTTGAACAATTAAGTAGTGTCTGTATATTACTAGTTTTAAACTGCTGTGTTTATACAGACGTGAAAAGTGTGTCTTGTTCAATAAAATTTCAATGTGGAGGACTCCATCCACGCAGTGTTAAGATCACATTTACTGTTGGTGAAAGTGCAAAAATGCACATGCTACCAGTAACCCACATCCCTTGCACAATCAAGAGTGTCTCTCGTGAAAGCTTTCACTCTGCTTATTGTTGCCTCAACACCAGCATGTGGTTTTTTTAGTTCAAAAGCACTTTCCCGAAGAAGCATTCATCTTCCTCACTGGTTTTTATTTTAATGCAAAGCTCACAAGTAGCGCACTGGGAATTTGGCATAGCTTGGGATTTGTACAGTGTTTAACACAGTACCTGTGTTTTGTTTGAACATGCTTGAACCCTTGCTTTTAATACTTTCTTTCTCTTGATGTCTTTATTGTTTAATTTACTCTTGTACGTTCAACACTGTCTGCCTTTCTTTTTTGCTCTTCTGTCCCGCTCTTGACTTTTTTCCTTCTCAAAGCAGCAAGTAAGATGTGCCCTGCAGGTGGTGCAGTTAATTTTGCTCCTTTTATGGCATGTTCATCCGACTAGGTTCAATACAAAATTAAAATAATGTTCAGTTTTGGCCATTAGTTTGTTATAGATCATAGAATCATAGAATCATAGAATGGGTAGAGTTGGAAGGGACCTTAGAGATCATCAAGTTCCAACCCCCCTACCATGGGCAGGGACACCTCTCCCTGGAGCAGGTTGCTCAAAGCCCCATCCAACCTGGCCTTAAACACTTCCAGGGATGGGGCATCAACAACTTCCCTGGGCAACCCGTTCCAGTGCCTCACCACCCTCACAGTAAAGAACTTCTTCCTAATATCTAATCTAAATCTCCCCTCTTCCAATTTAAAACCATTACCCCGTGTCTTGTCACTGGACTTCCTGACAAAGAGTCCATCCCCAGCTCTTCTGTAGGCTCCCTTCAGATACTGGAAGGCTGCTATCAGGTCTCCCCGGAGCCTTCTCTTCTCCAGGCTGAACAGTCCCAGCTCTCTCAGCCTGTCCTCATAGGAGAGGTGCTCCAGCCCTCTAATCATCTTGGTGGCCCTGCGCTGGACCTGTTCCAACAGTTCGATGTCCTTTCTATGTTGAGGACTCCAGAACTGAACACAGTACTCCAGGTGGGGTCTCACAAGTGCAGAGTAGAGGGGTAGAATCACCTCCCGTGACCTGCTGCTCACGCTTGTTTTGATGCAACCCAGGATACGGTTGGCTTTCTGGGCTGCCAGCGCGCACTGCCGGCTCATGTTGAGCTTCTCATCCATGAGCACTCCCAAGTCCTTCTCCTCAGGGCTGCTCTCCAGCCATTCTCTGCCCAACCTGTATTTGTGCCTGGGATTGCCACGTCTTTTTGCAGAGAATCACCTGAGGATATTTTCAGAGTGATGCTGTCAGATCTTACTTGGCCTGACATTATTTTTTGTAGGAGGTGAGATTTAGGGAGGGAGGGCGGATTTTTTGGTTTTGTTTTGCTTTGGTGTTAACACATGGATGAGAAAATATCTATAAAGAAAATAAAGTCACAAATAAATAGAATACAGTTACACCTAGCCCATGAACCTGAATGTTTCCTGTTGATTGGAGGAGGCATTTTTATTCTTTGCTCTTAAGTCAAAGTGAAATTGTAGACATCTTTACTTGGCAACACTTTTCCTTACCATGGCAATAATGTGTTTCTACAAGGACAAGAGTGGTAGGAGATACGTTAATGAAGGAATGATCTTCTTCATGATGTGATTATTTAGATGACCCTTTATATTGAAAAAGACTCCCTTCAAATTACGGCCTTCCATGAAATGTCCAGCCTAGATTAGTCCTGCTTGAGTCAATATGTAGGCCAAACGTATAGTAATCTAGACCATGACCATTCTTACGGAAAAAGTTTATTAAAAAATCAATTCATATTACACTTGAACTGACTCCTCAGGAGTGAGTTTACTCTCCAGTGAATAAGTATATTTTATCAGAAGAGCAGTTGCCTTCAAGGGATGATACAGGAAACAGAGAATCCTGCTTTTTTGAACGATCTTTTTTGTGCCTGTAAAGGGTGACCTTTTTGGAAAGCAGTCTGGTGTCCATTTGGGAATAGGACTGTAACTTGAGGTTGGGAGTATTGGAGTTTGCACAGTAAGCACAATTTTTGTTTTGAGATCTCCAACTGGGATGTTTGTGTGGAAAGAAGCGTATCTTACCTTTTATAAGTATTGGTCTTTATGACAAATATTTGGTTGATAGGAAATTTTTAAAGGCTGAAAATATGAGAAAATTGTGACCCGAGATGCAGGTTGAGTTTCAAGTAATTAATCCCCAGCTAATCCTGTCATTGCATGCTTGAAAAGAAATTTGGAAAGGAATTGGGCTATCATGAAGCAAAATTATTTCTGCTCAACTTTGAAGTTCCGTGTTGTATTTGCATTGTGAATGAAGCCAAATAAAAGTGCAGAAAGTGGGGGTATTCATAACCATAAATTTATGGTTGACTTAGCAGGCATCCAAAAAGAGAGAGTGACTTAAAAGCCTACAAAAAAGCAGTGCCTCGATGCTTCTAAAGAGTTATGTTGACACTGGAAGAAAATTAAGAGAAAGAAACAGTGCCTGAGATGTCTGTGAGATGTGGGGAATCCCTTGTACGGGTTGAGATGTTAATTAGAACAGAACCAACTTGCGGAAGATTAAAGTGTGAAACTTACCCACAGTGTTGTATCAAAGAGGCTGCTGGCTGGGGAAGGGGGAAGAGGGTGTGAGTGTGTGTTCAGAGATTTTGGGTGTGAGTGTGTGTTCAGAGATTTTGGGTGTGAGGTGGAAGATGTGACAAGCACTGATCTCCTTTTACAAGGAACTATCCTCACAATCTCTTTCTTCATCACTAAGGTGTCTTGCAGGACTGCTCTACTCATTGCACTGCGTGATCCTGGCTTTTCTTTCAACTCTTCCTGCACTCAGTCCCTTCCCTTGTTCTAGTCATTTAAATGAATTACAGACATGAAAAACTTTCTCCCATGGGGGAGTAATTGATTGCTTATTCAGTGTACGGGGCTTGATTCCACTGAAGGCAATGGAAAGGTGCCCTGTGGCTTTGATGGAAGTTGTGTCAAATTCACACGGGTGATAGACATCTCAGGAGGGAGCCTGCTGTTGAGGAGCTTGCAGTCAGGATGTTGTAGATGGTCACCAAGCAGTAAAGGGGGAAAAAGAAAAAAAAAAAAAAGCAAAGAAATTTCATGTTGCACATTAGAAGGACAGACAGATGTACTTTCGTCTTGTGTCAGGCCAGAAGCCCTTTCCCTGTCAAAAATGCGGTGTTGTCTTTTTTACCAAATCTAACATAATTTGTACAGACCTAGAGTTGCCAGCTGCCACCTGAGGAGGAATGTGCTTATCCCCCAGTCTAAGGAAGAGGGTGCTGACTGTCACAGCGGCACATGCAGTTTTTCCTGCTGTTGGGAGTAGCAAGCCCACGTTGTGTTTGGTTGGACTGGACACTGCAGACGAGCAAAGTGTGAGGACGTGAGGAGTGTCCTGCCACGTTAGAGCAGTGGTAGATGCAGCAAGTGCTCATGTCTCTGATGGTAGCAGTGGGATGTGCTGTTCAGGGTGAGCATGTGGGCCCAGCCACATCCTGCGATCTGTTCCCCTTAATGCTCTATCAGCATCCACAACTGCTGCATTAGGGTTGTGTGTTAGAGGGCACAGCCCTGCCTGCTCTCTTTACTACCTGTCTATGGAGCCAGCTTGCAAGCCTCTCCTGTTGCTTTCTCAACACGCTGATGCTGTCTGCCTCCGGCCTCATCTGGCATCAAGCTCCAGAAGTTCACTACCTGCTGTGTAAGGAACTGGTTTTTAATCTGTTTTCAGCTGATCCCCTGCTAGTTTCAGAGAACTGCAGTTCTGTGTGTGCCCTCTCAGCTGCCTTCACAATTTGTAAACATCAATCTTAACACCCCCTTCTCCTTCAGAATGAGAAGCCTGAGCCTTTCTGGTGTCTCCTTGCAGGGCAGCTGCCTCGTCGCTTGGATCGTGTTTGCTATGTGCCATCTGTAACACGACTGTCTCCTTCCTGCAGCGTGGGGACCAGAAGTACACATACCCCCTGAAACAAGGGCACAACAGGGTTTTATGCAGCAGCAGAAGGACACCCTTGGTCTTGCTCTCAATACCCTTGCTTGTGGTACCCAGTGTGCCTTGGCTTTCGTTTGGCTGCAGCTGCAGACCAAGCCAGTGAGAGCTGTCAGCGATGGCTGCAGGGCCTCCTGCCTGAATGCACTGCCAGTACCGCAATCAGTACCACGGTATGGTACTGAGTATGTGATTCGTTTTCCAGAGGCACTTTACCTTACACTCTTCTGCTTTGAAGCTCACCTGCCGTCATATTGCCCCCTCTTTTCCGAGAGCTCAGCGGAGAAGGAGGTTGTCAGATCAGGCAAGGCGAGTGGCACGTAGTCAGAAAGGACAAGCTGATGTGAGCGCAGTGGCTCAGGTGTTTTGTGCACTGACCAAATGGGATAGAGGCAAGAAAGAAGCTCAGCAGATGGTGGTACATGGGCCTTGCCTGGAAAGTGTTAGCACAAGGGAGCCGTTGTTGTAAGGCATTCACACCTCCAGGAGAGAAGGGGTCACTTTGTGTCACTTTGAGACGGTTTCTCATGAGAGTTGTTGAAGTTACGAACCTAAAAGCAGCGAGAAGTTGGCTCTGTGTGTCAGGGTGGTTAAAAAGATGAATCAGTTGTTACTCTCAACCTCGGGGGAGCTGCTGATCAGGTTGTGCAAAAGTGTGCACAGGGGTTTCCTCTTACATTTCAAAGACACTTGCAAGGGTTCAGATGTAGTAATACAGATCTTAGTACTGGTTTGGCATTAAAATCTGCCATGCTGGAGACATGTTACGACGTGATTTGATCTTGCCTATCACGAAGAGACTAAGTTGTCGTGTTACCATGTTAACAGCCCGTAACTTCACAGGGCTGTAGCACGGTATCTGGGCTGTCACGTGGGCTCATCCTGCCTGTGCAGACAACAGATGGCTACAGCGTGAGAGAGGAAGACTCATGTTATAACATGATCCCCTCGCAGAACAAAAGTCTGCAGAGAGGGCTCTGAAAGTGCGCGCCTCCGACGACCTTCGTGGCAGAGCAAAACTAAAATCCTAGTTGGGTCTGTTGAAAACTTTCTTTGTAGTCAGAGGGATCCTAATGCAGCTCAGCTGGTTGTCAGGGGAGGAGGCAAGCATTTCTAAAGCTACTCGGATGAGTGCTGGCATAACGTGTAGGATGGGTAGGACTTTGGTGGAAGGTAGATGTTTTTAGGACTCACGCAGCTGGCGCTGGGCTGGTCAGAGTGGTTCGACCTGCCCCTGGCAGACAGAGCCTCGGGCCACGGTTGGATAACACAGAACACTTCTTGGCTGTACTGGCTCGACCTGTTCCCAACTGTTCATCCCCACAGCTGTAGCTGACCCAGCTGCCCCAAAAAATGGAAAGGGTGAGGGAAGGGACCAGCAGTTGTGAGATCAGTTCCCGGATCTGGCTGGCAGTGTGGCCTAAAAGAGCACATTGATGCAGCTGAGGTGTGGAATTGGCAGCATCTCCTGGGAGGCGCTGGGGATAGATGCCATTGAAATTGGCTTTGCAGTAAAATGTTTTGTGTCTTCAAACAGCAGCTTGAGACAGCAAAGAAGGAGCCTGGATCCTATGCTGTTACCAGATGCACTTTATAGCACAGCTTAGTATTTATAACTAGCTTCTCCAAGTGGTGTTTAATCACGATCCAAAATCATTCAACAGCTTTGGACTCGTGGTCTCCCTCCATTGTCCAAGAAAAATGGATTTCTAAATCAGTGGAAGTAAATTAACAATTTCAAACTGTGGCTTAGTTTAAAATGGGGTTGTTTCTCTTTTTATGCTGGTTTTAAAAGGTGGGAGAGTGAGCAGCATGTGTGAGGCACCTATGCAGACCCCGTGTGAGGGCTGTGCTTTGCAGCAGAGAATCATCCAGATTTCACTCTACACTGAAAGGAAAGGGAATGAAGATGCTTGGATGGTGTTTGGGCAGCCATAAACGAAGGAAAGCTTTAAGATGAGGTGTAAGGCAGGAAGTGCAATTCAATAGAGTGTCACTGGGAACAAGTTTATAGAGGGTTTTCTTTTGGTCTTGTTTTAAACCAAAACAAAAAACAGGATGGTGGTTTTGAATAGGATTCAGAGATGAGGAAGCGGTGTGAGTGATGGGGCTTGTGCATGACTTTGCTGTGTGGAGAGGAAGGGAATGGTCTGACTAAAGCACCTGAAGCAAACTGAGGACATCCCGCCTGGCTCGCAGCAGTCAGACCATGGGAGGCTGGTACCGATGGAGAGGCGTACAATGAAATTGTGAAGCAACTTAATGAATTGCCCACTTTCATCATGTTAAAGCAGCCCTGCCTTCGTCTCCCTGGGACTTTCTGAGTGCTCCCTTCTTGCAACAAAATGCAGTTGGTGGAGGAGAGCTGTGGGATGGGAATGGGGTAAGGGATTATCTCTCACATATGCAGAAAGAGACTTTGTTAAGCGAAGATACCTTTCTTAAAGAGGCTTGGCCCTAATGTAAGAGGGTTGAAAACAATTGCTCTGTGCTAACTAGGCAAATATTTACCAAGTAAGTATACTCAGCAGTGAATTTTCCGATTGGCGTTGAGGAGAATTCATCTTTGCTCTACATATCTGCCACTCTGATCCCTCTAGAAATCATGTGAGCCTTGGGTATAGTGGGGGCCTTTCTGTTTTTCCAAGCTGTTGTAGCTGTCTGTACCTCTGAACTACATTTGTGGGTATTTCCTAGAGGACAAAGGGCTTGAAACTGCTTTTTCAGTGTCAGGCAAAGTTTAACAGCTGCTCCAGAGCCCTCAGCTCAGGGTAAAGCAAGAGTTGCTTGTCGCTGGGGTGCCTGGCAAACGGAAAGCCATACGGTTGGCCTGAGTGCTAGAGCTGTTGTTTGGAAGATACTGAGACGATGGTGTGTAACTTGCTGATTGTATTGCCAGCTCTACATCAAACTGCCGCTCTGCTAAATGGTGGAATTCGGTGGAAGCTGAAAGCCTGGGCCCCCCCCTTCCCCTTCAATGAGCATTTCTGTTCAGTGGCTATAGTCAGAAAAAGCCTTTTTTATTCCCCAGAGTTGGTTTTCTCCTTTTTCCCAAATACATTTAGTTCTGTTTACTGTAAATAATCCTTTTCTGTCTGAAATGTTTCATTTCAAAAGGCATTCAGATATGCAAGTTCCCTCACCTGTGGGCTGATTAAATGTTTAACTTGTATGTGTGCATGTGATGTAGTGAAGGTGGCTCAATTT
The DNA here is from genome assembly GCA_013400375.1 of Thinocorus orbignyianus. Classification (NCBI taxonomy): domain Eukaryota; kingdom Metazoa; phylum Chordata; class Aves; order Ciconiiformes; family Thinocoridae; genus Thinocorus; species Thinocorus orbignyianus. The sequence goes on from VXBW01004510.1 coordinate 603,662, forward strand.
TTGTGTTTTGAGCATTTACAATAAAAATGGACAAAGATAACTCAAAATTTTGCAAGTTGACTGCAGGTTGGAAAGATGTTCTCCAGTTAATGGGTGGAAGTAGGAAGCAGCATTGTGAATAGGTCCAAACCCCCTCAAATTTACTAGATTGCTACCACCTAGTGGTGGCTGTGTCTGTGGTATAAGACTGGCTGGGGTTATTTCAGTTAATGTAGGGAAAATAGTGAATCATAGAATGGTTAGAGTTGGAAGGCACCTTAAAGATCATCGAGTTCCAACCCCCCTGCCATGGGCAGGGACACCTCCCACCAGAGCAGGTTGCTCAAAGCCCCATCCAGCCTGGCCTTGAACACTTCCAGGGATGGGACATCCACAACTTTGGGCAACCTGTTTCAGTGTCTCACCACCTTCACAGTAAAGAATTTCTTTCTAGTATCTAATCTAAATCTCACCCTTTTCAGTTTAAAACCATTACCCCTCATACTATTGCTACATTCCCTGACAAAGAGTCCCTCTCCAGCTTTCCTGTAGGCTCCCTTCAGATACTGGGAGGCTGTTGTAAGGTCTCCCCAGAGCCTTCTCTGGGTTGAAAAAATTCAGCTCATCTGACCAATAATGCCAACTGCTTGTTCAGCATCCATTTCCAGTGCTTGCTGTGCTCCAGTTTTGAACATTATTTATGTGATGGGTTTTCTGACACTTCTCTTGGGATGTCAGGAATATTTGGCAATAAACAGTTGCTTTAAAGTCACAAAATAGTTTCCCTTACAACACCCAGTTTTATCCAATAACTCCTTAGCATCTCAAGCTTTACTCCCTACTCCAACTTAGTTCCAGGAAAAAAGAAAACCACAGGAAAATAGAATCAAACCAGCAACCTTGATCTGTATTTGCTCTTTTATCTGAAACTTTCCACATTTGGAGTCTCTCTTGATAATTTTGTTTGCGTATGAAGGAAAGGAGTTGACTCCTCTTTCTCTTTCTTTCTCGCCACCTATAAAAGATTAAGCAAACTCTTATGACTGGGCTGACTGAAAACTGCAACTTGAATTGTAAATAGACTTCAGCAAAACAGTCTTTTCTTTCCACAGTGTGAAGGAAAAATTATTTTGGCTACAACTATATAGTGGTTTCTTTCATGCAAGCGGAAAAGTTTTTGGATTTTCAGATGGAGTCCTTGAGGTTTTGCTTATGAATATATCTCCTGAGAAGTTCATTTTTTCCCAGGAGCTGATGAGGCAGCAGCTGAGCTACCAGTGGTTGCTTTGTGTTGCCTTCCTTCATGCGCTGTTACCTCCTGGCTCATCTCCTCTCTTTCCCTTATCTTACCCATGTTCTTTGACTCTGGTGTTAGAACTGACATCATTAAATAGTATAACCTTCTTGTCCTCGTTTCTGAGGAGTGATGCTGGTTGTCCATAACAAGGTAGTGTGTTCTGCTCCCACAGTTACTGAGGAAGTGGCAGTGGGTGGGAGCCTTGGCAAGCAGACCTCTCCGCTCTTATCCTCTTGACTTGCCGACTGTAAATATCTGTGGGATAACAAACGGACCGGAGAGCATTTTACAACCGTAGTAAGTGAAAGATGGAAAAGGGGTGAAAGAAAAGGCAGGCCTTTCCCATGCATCTTGCCTTCCTCACCACCTGGATGCATGTGGCTGCTCCGCATCATAAATCTGCAAAGTTCTGGAAATGGGAATTACCCATCTGAGAGGGGCTTGCCCTTGGAGGGATATTTGCCCAGACCTGGATGCTCCGTCAAAATCCTCCTCCTTGTGTAAGATGTAAGCCTGCTGGAGCTGTATGGTCAGCGAGGTTTTCTGTTGCTGCAGATAGGCACGTAAGCAGGGAAAGACCTGGAGTGTAGGCCAAGCCTAACCTCTGCTGGAGCGGATGAAGCTGCTGCCAGTGCGAGCCAACCGTTGCAGCCATCCCACACCAGACCCAGCACACCTGTTGTCACAATTGTCATGTTTCCCACACACCTTCACGGCTCCCCTGCTGCTGCTCTTCCAGTTGAGCTGCGGCGGAGCTGGGCTGACTCTTACCCATCCCCAAACAGCGGGGGTTTGTGCAAAGCAGCTCACCTTTTCACCAGCTGCAAAACCAACCGCGCGGGTTGGTGATAACCACAGAGCAGCTCGACTAGTCAGGAGCTGCCGCTTTACAATATGCATGAAGTTTCATCAGAGGCCCGTGGAACTCCCTTCTTGACAAAGGAGACGTCAGGTCTGGTTTGTGCAGGTAAGAAGGAAGAGCTCTCACCCAGGCACGTACGCGTGTCAGCATGTTCCTGGCTGCATCCCTGCTGAAGTTTTGAGTGCATTCACTCAGGGGTGGTGCGATGGCTTTGGAAAGAAAGCATCCACGCTCCCGGCATCTGAAGTGGTCTTTCCCCTTCATGAAGGCATGTTGTTTAAACTTTCCTTTTGTTTTTCTTGATGTCAGCCCCATCTGTTTGCCTGTGTCACTTAGTGACTTAGCACAGTGAGGACCGCCAATCCCTTGGAGCATCACTCTCATGCACGGGAAAACATAATTGCAGGCCAGTCACATCAGAACAGAGTAACAGCTGGGAATGTGCCCAGGGCACAGAGAAGAGGACAAAAGGACGTAAAGTTAGGATACAATTCATGGAAGGATGAGTATACTATAAGAAAATTAGTCTTTTTTTTGAAATACGAGTAGCAGAAGAAAAAGCTAGGGAAAATTGGAAAATTATGCATGTTATATGACATGTTGAATGTAAAAGTTGGGACTTTTTGAAAGTTTTAATACGTTCTGGTTTTTGCTTGCGCCAAAGTGTATATTCCCCTCGTTCACTTTGCTTTTGATGTATCCCGTTGAAAAAACAACATTCTCTGACTTCTCTTTGGTCAGCAAAGAGTTACAAAACACTTCTCTGGGCACAATAAAAAAGGGAGCTCTCTCCATCTCAGTCTTCTCATGCACTTCACTTCTCCATCCCATCAGAGCCTGCATGGCTTCCTGCCCTGCTCCCCAGCGAAGCCCCTCTGTGCTATGCTTGCAGGCTTTCTTTGGCCTAATGCGTGACCCCTTGAGGGGGCATCTCCCACTCTGCTGGGGATGGGACAGGTGAGGATGAGCACTGAGGGCAGTGGTACACCAGCCATTTTAGGTGCTTTCTGTTGGTGTCACTTGAAGATCTTAGCTCCTAAGACCCTCTTTGCCACTCTGGGTTCATCTCTTTTTTCATCATCCACAGATAGGCCTTTTTGGTGGTAGCAACCAAAAGCAGCTGAGGTTGCTAGTTCTTACCATCTCCTCTTCACTGTTGTTTCCCTCCCCTCCTGCCCTTAGCCTAAGTGATTAGGGAGTCACTTCAGTCCAGCATAAACCCATACTCTGGTGGAAAAGGCCCTGGTCACTGCAACCACATGGATGTTAGGGCTGTGCAAGGGTGGGATTAGGTAACCAGGGAAGGATGAAGACCCTTTCAGCAGCAGTGGGAAGTGCCATCGGTTGCCATTTATCCTTTCTCTCATCCCTCCTCTCAGGCCAAGGTGAGACTCCACCAATGAGATGTGCTTGTCCTGCCCCCAAATGCAGTGTGTGGAAGAAGGCAGCAGGCAGGAACCCATAACCATCATTCCTTTTTAAATGTGTCCCCTGGGTAGATGCAGTCCAGCTTTGGCTTCTGGGCTCACTCTCTTGCCTGCAGTGGCAGCTGCGAGGGTCGGCTACCTGCCTTGCATCCAGGAGCACCACCTGTGGGCCCGGCTTCTCATACAGGCTCCCATTTCTCTGGGTTGGGGAGCAGTGTTTCCCCTTAATTATTATGACTCGATATTTCAGCTTGATTTTCAAAAATCAGCTCTTTTTGTTTATAATAGCTTTGTTTGTGTGTTTTTTATTATTATTATTTTTGTGCCTGAATATAACCAATAAATAAGCAATGAGTCAAAACATGGAATTCAAATGCAGATTCAGAGAGCAGTTGTAGGTGAGCATTGTTTTCAGATGCCCACATCCTCAAATTCCGTAGCATTATATGCAGATTATGGGTTGGTTGCGTGTTTTAGCGGGCAGATAACTAGATGAGCAATGAACTTTGTGGAAAGCTTTTGTGTAATCCACTGCTTATGTAAATGGATCTGTTTTGATTAAAAGGTGAGATTACTTTTTTTGACAGGTCACTTCTCCCCCTTCTGCCCCCCCACCAAGGAAAAGCAAATGGAGGATTATGCTCTATTAAGTGATTGTTCACGATTACTGGAAATGCTGCTTAGCTTTGGCATTTGTTTAATGGCCTTTTATTATCATTTGTGCAAGGAGATGGGGTTAATGCAAGTCGTGTTGCGTTCAAACTAGGTGCCTGAGAACTATCTGCTTATCTTCTCTCACTACTCCTTGCTTATGAAGAAAGACTGTAATAGGAAATCTAGGTAATTTGGAAACAAGCACATGTTGTACTATGTCAAATGGAGAACATGAACTGCTCTACTAGAGTTTCTAAATCCCTGTAGTTACTCAGCAGCTCTCAGGCTTGTGGATGAATGCTGAAATGCCTGTTAAGTTGCGGGGTGAGGGGGAGAACTTACAGCGAGGAAAGTTTCAGCTTTCAGAAAACACAACTTGCTGAGTTTGTGTCCTGGAAGAGTTGCTGGAAGGTGGCACTGGGAATGTATCAGCAGCAGCAGCTTTGGCCTCCAGATCCAGCCAGGCTTATTTCCTATTTGCACCTATGCTATTTGTATAGAGCTTGGAAGGGCTACAGCTCCAAACCTTTGTTCTCCTTAAGCGCCTTATCTGTTTTATTTTTTTTTGACACATTATGTGTTCAGCAATGTTAGCGCTGCGAACTGATTAGGAAGCAGAGGAGGTCATTAAGGTGGATGTCTTAGGTGGACTTTGCCTTCTTGTTACGGGAACTGTGAAACAACGAAGGATGCTGCCCATTGCTGCATCTTGGCTTTTATTGGTTTGGTTCCAGGTGATATCAACGTAGTAAAGAGCTTATGTCAAAGACCCACTCGTGGACAAACTTCTGCTTATATGATGTATACCCAACTTTTTTAACTGACCCGTGTTATTGTCAGCATTAACCTTTAACATTTAATTGTACCAGTTGGTTTTTGAGGCCTTTGCATTCCCTTTGAAAAGTGTTTCTCACTACTGAGAGTTTTTAAGCTAGCTTGATTAATATGTGATTATATGTTACTTCCAACTACATCCAAATTTCATACATGAAATACTCTAAATAATACATCATGTGTCTCTGGTACAGTGTATTTGTAATAGTAGCAATCTCAACTCTTTGACATCTCAGCATTTTGCATTCTGTGGTGAAAGTGATTATATTAAAAGTGACCTGAAGAGACTGCCAAGAAAGCCAGTGCATTGTGGAAAAGAAAGCATTTTGTTGGAGATTTTTAATCACCTTGTTAATTGGGTTCTGTGGTGTTTTGATCTCTTTTCAGCTGTAAGATACTGGCCTGGGTGACAGATAAAGAAACAGATATTGGGACACTTGATCAGGAGCAAGGCTGGTGGGACTGCCTGCAGCCTCACCGCTGGCAGTTGTGGATTAGCAGGGAGCATCCCACTGAAAGTTTCTCTCTGTTTGCTTGCAGACAGTCAGTCTGACGCGGAGACACTACCTATGGGAAACGAAGTCTTGGATCTGACCTCCTGCGAGAAGGAACAACCTGAGGAGATAACAGAGCTACCAGAGAGTGAGCGCGGCCCCAAGGAGGAGCAAAAGGCTGACTCCCCTCCAGCAGAAGAGGACGCCGAAGAAAAAGCGGATGGATATGAAGAGGGCCCTGAGGAAGATTCTGTAAGTAACAAAAGTCTTGACCTCAATTTTGCCAGCAAATTAATGGACTTCAAGCTGGCAGAGAGTGACCAGAGTGCAGGCAGCAGTTCTCAGACTGAAAGGAAACATGCCTGTGACATTTGTGGCAAAACCTTCAAGTTTGCTGGCACACTTAGCCGTCACAAAAAGGCCCACACTCGTGAGGACAGAAAGGATGAAAGGAGCAGTGAGGATGAAAGCAAAAGCATTCAGGATGATGCAGGAGCTCCCTCGATGCAGGACTCTGGTCTTGAGCAGGAAGAGTCTCCGATGGACTTGAAGGTAGTGGAGTCTCCTGTGGACTGTGAGGCAACAGGAAAGGAGAATGAAGAGAGTGAAAGCATCTCTGAGGGGGAAGGCACAGAGAGAAAGTCCACTGAGAAGAGCAGTGATGACAAAAAACCAAAGACTGATGAGGCTAAGAGTACTGCAAAAGCAGACAAAAGAAAGAAAGTCTGTACTGTGTGCAACAAGCGTTTCTGGTCTCTGCAGGATTTGACGCGACATATGCGGTCTCATACAGGTAAGAGGAGGCTTGAGGGCAGAACAGATTACAAGCAGGTCTGCCACCAGACTGAGGCATCTGCTCTTAGGTGCACGATTGCTGCTAGCACTTGAGGTCGGAGACTCTGCTTTGAGTCCTGTGGGTATTTGCCAGGTGTTTTCTCCAGCCTCCCATGCTGCATACAAAGCCTGTGAAGGCAGCAGGAATTGTCGGCGCTCCCTATCTCCAGTTCCCACACCGTTTTCCCCCGTGCAGAGTTTTAAAACCTGCAGAGTTTTAGGGGTGAGGGCAAGTATGGAGATCTGCTTGCAGTTGTTCTGTCCAGCTTCTGACTCCCTTGCTGTCACATGCGTGTGGCTCTACCTCTTCCTGGTATTTTGATGAGCAGTGGAGAAACCTGGGAGTATATGATAAGACTTCATCTTGGAATGAAAGTTTAGAGAGGGAGAGTCTGGTTTTGTGTGATTATCAAAGCCTGGTACGGGTGATGTGCTGGTGATCCTGACCTGCTGCGTAAGTGACAGGCAGAGCTACAGTGGACACCTTGCTCCTCATTCAAGGCTTGGGCCGGGGGACACAGGTAGAACACAGGTAGTAAAATGCTTGTGCGATGACTTGACTTGGCATTTAAAACATGTGGGATTGCTTTTTGCAATGCACAGTTTGCAGCAGTACCGTGCAGAGGTGAAGTCATGAGCCATCTGAAAGGTGAATTAATCGTTCATCCTTGTTAATGCATTCTTATTAGCGATGCATTTTACCTGTCAGTGAGCTGCTCTGATAGAGGAAAACTGGTGCTGTTTGATATTCTGTGTCTTTTGAAGATGCTCTCTGCTAAAGACAAATATTTGTGGTGCAATTGATGGTGGTGTTTAGGAAACTGCACCAAAGACTAGTGCCTTAGCCAAACTTACTGCCTTTCTGAATCATGAATATTGACCTCTCAAGTGCAAAACTGGCCCATTTTCTTCTGGCACTGAGGACTCAAATTGTGAGTTGAGCCACGAGTGAAACAGAGGCCGGGTCCCATTCTTGTGCTTATTTTCCTAATGATTCAGAAGCCTCAGGGAGATTCTAAAGTACTCAGCTTCACCCCAGAATGATACACTGGTGTGTGCCCATGGAAAATCCCATACCATGCTGAGATACACAAGGCTTGTCAGTATGGTTTTTCTTCCATTCTTTTACATTTGACACTGAAGGGTCCTTTAACGTAGAGTAGGTGGTGAACAGGAATCTGGGGTGAACAGGTTTCTTCAAATTTAATAAACACAAATACCACCTGTCCCCACTGTTAGATCAACACATTTTCAACTGAGGGCTGACTCTCCTTCCCCCTTTCTCCCTCCCACTTGTTCAGCTGTATTGCAAAAATACAGTCAAGTTGTAACATTGCTTGTGCTTGGGTTTTAACTGATGGGTTTTTTAAAGCTAACTGCAAGGCTTTGGAATTTCGTTACCCAGGAGAGAAACATTTGGGACACGCTGGAGTGAGCAAGAAACCTCTGAATGACAGTCGGGCTGGAAATGTTCTGTTCTCCCAGCCAGTGCAGGCTGCTTCCCAGTAAATAGTTGTGGGGCGCTGGGGTTCCCACTGCCTGAGCGCAGGGTGGGCCATAGCACCGCACCGGTCACAGTCAGATTCTTGGTGGGCAAAGGCTGTTGGCTGAGAATGCTCCCGGGGAACCCTGCCCTCCCTTGGCAGCAGATACTCGAGCAAAGCACTGGAGAGAAATGTTTCTGAGAGGGGCCATGCTTCCTGGGGACAGCAGGACCTTCTTGCACATTTCGGTCACCCACCTGAAGTCTGTAACTGGTTTTCTTTTCATGATCCCAAGCATTATTAGAAGTGAAAAATGAGCAGCAAATGTCTTGTTCTGTATGCTCAGTGGCATGAGGTGATGTCTCAATGGAATTGCAGTACTGGAAAATCTTTAGTAGGTGCAATCAGAAACAGAATGAAGTGGTCATGGTGGCATCTTTGATTCTTCAGGGCAGAGGGCACCTTGGGGCACTGTGCTGGGTTGGGACTTGGGGGAATTTTGTCTGTGAGGCTGTAGTTGCTTTTCTTTCTGATGAGCTAATGCTTCGGAAAGTATTCAAGCATTTCAGCTGCAAAAAGCAGCTCTGAGAGTGGAGCAGGCTACCTGTTGACTACAGCTAGTAATCAACTGGAAGCAAGCTGCTCTGTGGTTTAAGACTGAAAAATGAGAGGAAGAATTCTGTCCTCCAAGTAGCATTTCTGCAACGGGCATGAAGAGGTTTTTCAGGGGATTTCACGTCGCTCCTGTCCTAAGGCACAGGTGGGCTGAGGAACACCAGCAATTCTGTAAATAACGTCCCAAGGCAGGCATTGTTCACTTGGTCTGCAGATGCTGGTCACCTCTAACAGGCACCTCCCATGTCCCATAAACACCCGACCGTTCTAGGTCCTTCAGCTACTCTGGTCCTTTGGAAAACTTGTGATACTGTCTTCTACTTCACAGAAAGAGGAGGGGCTGTTGTGGCAAGGGTGTTTCCTGACAGCTTCTCTTTCATTTTGGTGATTAACTTGCTTGTCCATCTGGCAGCGTCTAAGAGAGAGGGAGATGAGTTCTCGTGCTGTTTGGTTCACTTTGTAAGTGCTGTTGACCACAGTAACCTGGGCAGTATCCACATCCTTCCACCTCAGGTCCTCTCTCTCCGTGTGTATTGGGCTGACCTGCAGCAGGGAGAACCCCCGTGGTGGGCTGGTTTTAAAAGGCTTTTATGCTCCAGAGGACGTTTGCAAACTTCTTCCAGAAGAGTTGCTGACTAAATTATACGGGATGCTAACGAGCACTTGGGACTTATGGTCTTCCTCTCTTCTTGGTGCTGGGCCATACCAAGCTTGTAGAAATCTCAAGACACTTAGTTTTGGTTTTTCATTTGTGCCCCAAGGGATTTATCTGTATTCCTGCTTGCTACTTTGCTAGTACAGGAGCAAAAAATCTGCATAAATGCAGCATCCATGTTTGATGTCAGGACTGAATTTCCAAGGCGTAGAGCGTCTTACACTGCTTGAAACAAGAGGGACCTGCGTTTGTGACTTTATGGCTGACTTTGTGTTTAATTCTCTTCTAGGTGAGAGACCCTACAAGTGTCAAACCTGTGAACGGACCTTCACTCTGAAACACAGCCTGGTTCGTCACCAGCGCATACACCAGAAAGTCAAAAATGCCCGAAACCATGGGAAGGAGAGCGACAAGGAGGAGACCCAGTCGAGATGTGGAGAAGACAGCGAAAATGAGTCTAACCACAGTGGCACCAACCCCATCTCTGAAAATGAGTGCGACTCTGCGGGGGGCGTCGGTAGCCATCCATCCCTCCTGGGAAGCCGAAAAGAGCCCCTGGCCGGTACGGCCATGGAATCCCCCTGCAGAGAGGAGAGGCCGAGCGGGCGAGGAGCCGGCACCTGCCTCCTGGAGCCCACCAAGAGTGCACAGAAACAGACAGCAATAGAGCAGGAACCTCGGGGTAGCTCCGAGCACGAGAGGCCCTCGGGTTTCATTCAAGACTTGCTGGAGATGCACAGCAAAAAGTCTCCCATGAATCACATCCTTGCCTCTGCAGACAGCACGCCTCAGCTCTTGGGGGTTGAGTGACTCACTAGGAGGTTGGACTTGTCCCAGCACGCAAACTGAAGCCAGCAGAGCAAGGGTTCTGGGGTCTTTGTCTATCGGAAGAGCGACCTACAGCTATGGGGAGAGAGAGTATGGCAGACTGGACACGGTGCCATATGCCTTTCAGTATAATAATGCAAGAGACTACAGTATATACTGATTTGAGTGCCTTACTACTTTATTAGATCTTTTGGTATCATAGATATTTTTTTTTTTTCAAAAATGATTTTTTTTTAATATTTTAATGAATTATTTGGAGAGGACCTTTTTCATTTAAGCATTAATGTTACCTTTTGTATTGGTGTGCGTGAGCTTGTTCTTGTATATCTGTGATAGTCGCTGTGTTTGTTCTCTGAGCTGGAAATGGGGGCAGTGGGGTGGGAGGCCCTTGGATACCACAGCCAATAACTGGAAGAAAAATTATGTGAATTTCATATGAAATAGTCAGAGGAAATGCAGAGGAGATGTTGATTTATTGTTTTTTTCTCAGTAGACGTTCTTGCGTTTGCCACATGGTGGAGCATTAAGCCTGTTCCAGGCCTGAACAACGTGGCAGTTTGAAGGTGTTCAGAGTGGTTCAAGCCACAAGCAGGCAACACAACGAATTTCGACCTCACGCTTGTTTCCACTTTTCAGCATTAGAAATGGTCGTCTAAATCCTAGGGTTTATTTTCTGGCCATCGTGGACTGAGCATGTTTGCAGAGAAGAGTTACATAGCAACGTAACCTATGGAAATTATGCACCCGCTGTTATATATGTTTGATTTGCTTCAGTATATTATTATTATTATTTTATTATTATTTTATAAATCCATCAGTTCGCTTGTCTCTGCAGTCAGCAGAAACCAATGGGCAATATTTGCCCACGCAGACGTATCACACAGCTTGGATCCCCTCTTGAAACGTTTTTGGGTTGTTGGTTTTTTGGGGGGTTTTGTTTTTGTTTTTTTGTTTTTTCCTTTTTGTTGTCGTTTTCGACTTAACGCTTTCACCAGCTCCTCTTCTTATGTTGCAGCTCTTCTACTGTACTTTAAATGAAACCCTTCCCTCTGACCGGAGAGTGGCGTGGAGGCCAGCGAGGTACCGTCAGGCTTGTGCAGGGGGAATCATCTCCCTGGAGGCGGTGGGGTGCGGGTGTGCGAGCGAGGGGGGTGGGCACCTGCCTCGGGGGGAGAAGCGTATGAGGAGGAGGGGGCCATGGGCAGCCCCTCACAAGCAGATGATGAGAAGGTTCTAGGTCAGCCTTGTCGTGGTGGCGCCGGCGATGAGCGCCTGTTACTTCTTCTTTTAAAAGAGCAAAGTTCTTCCGTCTTCCAGTGGAAAGCAAGCAGGAGAGAAATGCCAGCCTTGACCCGTCGTCTTGCTACTGTCGTGTTCTAGAGCAAGAAAATACTACTGGTGATAAAACTGCAGATATAAGACATGTTAAAAAAGTAAAATAAAATAAATAAATTAAAAAATAAAAATTCTTCCTGAGATTTTGGGGTTGATGCTTGAAGACTTGAGGTGTGTGTCTAAATTTCATATCAGTAAATTAACCCCTTTAATGCTGGCAGCTGGGATTTCTCCCTGTGGCTCCTGTTGCCGGCAACAGGTGACACTCCAGCCGCCANTGGTCGTCTAAATCCTAGGGTTTATTTTCTGGCCATCGTGGACTGAGCATGTTTGCAGAGAAGAGTTACATAGCAACGTAACCTATGGAAATTATGCACCCGCTGTTATATATGTTTGATTTGCTTCAGTATATTATTATTATTATTTTATTATTATTTTATAAATCCATCAGTTCGCTTGTCTCTGCAGTCAGCAGAAACCAATGGGCAATATTTGCCCACGCAGACGTATCACACAGCTTGGATCCCCTCTTGAAACGTTTTTGGGTTGTTGGTTTTTTTGGGGGTTTTGTTTTTGTTTTTTTGTTTTTTTCTTTTTGTTGTCGTTTTCGACTTAACGCTTTCACCAGCTCCTCTTCTTATGTTGCAGCTCTTCTACTGTACTTTAAATGAAACCCTTCCCTCTGACCGGAGAGTGGCGTGGAGGCCAGCGAGGTACCGTCAGGCTTGTGCAGGGGGAATCATCTCCCTGGAGGCGGTGGGGTGCGGGTGTGCGAGCGAGGGGGGTGGGCACCTGCCTCGGGGGGAGAAGCGTATGAGGAGGAGGGGGCCATGGGCAGCCCCTCACAAGCAGATGATGAGAAGGTTCTAGGTCAGCCTTGTCGTGGTGGCGCCGGCGATGAGCGCCTGTTACTTCTTCTTTTAAAAGAGCAAAGTTCTTCCGTCTTCCAGTGGAAAGCAAGCAGGAGAGAAATGCCAGCCTTGACCCGTCGTCTTGCTACTGTCGTGTTCTAGAGCAAGAAAATACTACTGGTGATAAAACTGCAGATATAAGACATGTTAAAAAAGTAAAATAAAATAAATAAATTAAAAAATAAAAATTCTTCCTGAGATTTTGGGGTTGATGCTTGAAGACTTGAGGTGTGTGTCTAAATTTCATATCAGTAAATTAACCCCTTTAATGCTGGCAGCTGGGATTTCTCCCTGTGGCTCCTGTTGCCGGCAANAATAGGGATGTTTGAACCATTTCAGAAACAAAGCTAACGCCAGATGGAGATAAATCAATCACAACCAATGATTCGTTTGAAACTCTACCCAGGTGCATTCTACTTAATTAAAACCAGTTCACGCATCCCTTAAATTGTTATTACTATTATAATTATAATAATAATTATTATTATTATTTGGGGTATTTTTTGGTTTTTGTTGTTTTGGTTTTTTTGTTGTTGTTGTTGGGTGGGGTTTTTTTGTTTTGTTTTGGTTCCTTTTTTGTTGTTTTTTGGGGGTTTTTTTGCAACTCTCCACACTAAACTGCGCAATACTGTGGGGGAGAAGCCATTACTAAACTATATGCTGCAGAACAATGTAGCAAGTAATTAATTCCCAGCAGCCTGCCGGGACATCTGCTAGCAATAATCACTATTGATTTAAAGCTTTATTTAGCCTTTATCTATATCCTAGTAGAGTATAAGATCTTGCCACATTTTATTGACATTTTTATTAGTTGAGTTTGACTGAGAACCGTTGCTGTTGTTGGGTTTGGTTTTTTTTTTTTGTTTCCCCCTCCTCCCCCAATATTAAACTGTGAAATTTATAATGTGTTTAAACTATGGGTGAATCTTAGGCTTTAGTTTGCATGTTCAGCTAATTTGTCTCTATAAGATTTTTTTTTGTTTGAATCTTTTTATTTTTTTTTTTCCTCTCTCAGGGCTTTTACAAAAAACAAACAAAAAAAACAAAAAAACAACAAAAAAATGGATCTTCTGAAAAACTTTTGCCTGAGTTGCAATGGACTTAACATTGAGATAATTCAATCACTACATTAAGCACTTGACTGTGAAAGCGCAAAACAAAAACAAAAAAAATAAACAAAGGAAAAAGAAAAAAAAAAAGAGAGAACCTTTTCTGAGGCTGTTGTGAAATAACTCTCGGGGGCTACGAGACAGTCTGATTCCATTTTCAGAATGATTCGTCATCTTCTCTCTCCTCTCTGTGTGTCTCCTTTCTTTTCTCTCTCTCCACGAAGGAAGTTTAATCCTAGTGATTTCATCCCATGCAGGAAACAGTAATAAATGTGTAGAATTCATATTTTTCTAAAGGGAACTTAAACTGCTGCTACGAATTGTGTACAAGACTGGTTTATGCCACATGAACAGAGAATCACACATTTGTTTTGGTACTTTTATTCCTCTTTTTATTCAGTTGTACAGTACTTCCAAATTCAAAATAAAAAGTAAAAGTTGTTCTGTAACCATCTAAGCAATAAAATGTTATATTTAAAAATTATAGGTTACAAAATGGACGTGGCTTTTCTTGGGGGTTTCTTGTAACTTGCTTTCAGGCTTCTCTGCAAGAGGACGACACAGGAGCTGGGGCCTGTCCCCCTCAGCAGCATCGCTCTTGCTCTTCCTTCAGTTGGACTGAGTTTGAACCAGGGGTGGTTGTAGCACTTTGAAAATTCACGTTCATTTTGGCCACCGGTTTCTTTCTGGTTGTCCAGCCACCAACTACAGTCAAACCAGGGACTCAGCTGCTTTCTGGTAGTAGTGAAGCCTCTTCAAAGTGGTGCTTTTCCTTCATGTAGCAACTGAAGACAGGGGGAAAGTGCTTTGGTGCTGGTTGTCCTGCACAGGCCTGGGGTCAGGGTCCTCTCTCCTCTGTTTCTTTATTAACTCTAGTTCCGTGGCCACACAATCTGGCACGTTGTGGTGATTAACACTTTATCAGATGCTTTCTGTATAAAGGCAGCACATTCCTGCCACCCTAGTTTTATTTTTACATAAATGTGTATGGCTGTGAAATCTTCAGGCTGTGTTTGAAAGCCGTGTGCGTGTGTCAAGAAAAAAAAAGGGAGAAATCCTTTGTTTTAACTTGTTGGAGCCACTTTAGCTGCATTTTACATGCTTTCCTATAAATAAAATACATTTCACGGGACAGCGAGCCAAAGAATCATCTGAGTTGCGTATCCAGTTCCGGAGGCCGGGGAACTGCGGCGAAGCTGAAGCATCTAGATCTTCTAAGTCCTGGTGGGATGGTTCTTCCTGGCAGAGAAGTGAATGAGATTTGGAATGAGACACACACAAACCAGGTGTAAAGTTCTGCTGCTTTCTTCCCTCTGCCTTCCTGTACCTTGGTCACGGAGGCTGACATTCCCTACAGCCCTCTCTCTGCTGAGGATGTGATCTGTCACCGCCACGCAGGGGCAAGATGAAAAAACCCCAGTCCGTGGGCCAGCTCTGCCCCCAGGCAGGGATCTCTGATGAAGCACCCACCTGGGTGGGCCGAAGGGGTGGGAAAAAGATTTCTGAGGGAGGAAACCTGCAGAAAATGGCATTCTTCCCCCTCCTGCCCACTGGCATGAGAAATCTCCCCTTCTCTTCCCCTGAGACAGCTGGGAAAACTCACATCCTGGCACAAGGCGTAAAATCAAATGGGATGAGTTTATGTGGCTGGGAAGTGATTGTGACTAATTACTTACAAAACAGATGACTTAGAAAGCACTTGATTCTTGGCCACAGAAGGGTGCAATTTGTGTCCCCAGCCCTTTTCTCCTGCCTGACTTTGTGAGCATCCCTCAGCTGGGAATCTCCCTGCCCTTCTTGCCTTGGACAGGGTAACCTCCTGCAGCCACCTGAGCTTCGGTCCTCGTTGGCATTTCCCTCTCCCTTCTCCTGCCTCCACTCCTCCCAGCACTAACTTCTGTGGCAATGATGGCTGGAGCTGGCCCAAAATGTTGGGTTGACAGAGGGATGGGGAGGTGATGGTGTCTCCATGTGCTTCCTCTAACTTGCTGCTTCCTTGCCTCATTCCCTAAATCTTTTTCTTCTACCATTTTAAAGGTGAAGCTGCAGGTTAATTCTTGAGGTGGGTGGAGGTGAGTGTTGTGGCTCTATCTCACAGCAGTGTCTCAAGTGTGGAGTCTGGGAAAGACCTAAGTCTTCTGCCACCATGGGGATGCCTTGGCAGTGAAGGGCACCGGGAGGGTGGTTGTTTTGGAAGTGTGGAAAATGGATCTGTGGGCTGTGGTCCATGGGGATGGTTTGAGACAGCAGGCTTGGGTGACACCTGGCTGTCCCAAAGGAGGACATGGAGCCTGGTTGGAGCATCTTTTGTGTATTTACTGATACCAAAATGCAAACTGGTGCAGAGAAATGTTTTTCCAGTATCCAGCTGTCAAAAAGCCCCCAGCATTTGGGGGATGGGAGGGCTGTGTGCCTGCACTTAGATCTTCAGAAAGGAATTTGCTGTTGATACCATTGGCATAGGGTTTTGACCCGTTCCATTGAACTTTCCATTGTTTTTCTCAAACAAAATTAGATTAGTCACAAATTGACTATTAAGGAAGTCAAGGAGCTAAAGTTGACTTGAAACCTTTCCTCGTTCACAAGCCTCCAGTTTGGGGAATCACACATGGCTTTTTCTTTAGGCATTTCTGTAGAGATTGGGAGTTCAGATGGGATTGACGTCACTTTTTGAAACCCTGAAGGTTGGACTGTCTTCAAAAGGGAGATGTAGGACCCCAGATGGAATGGTAGATACCTTCTGGATGTCAGTCTAAGAGGCACCATCTTTCATCACCTGCTCTGATAACACAGGAGAAGGAACGGGTGGAGAAATGCACTGACCGGATTGTTTAGTCGGGACATCTCTACCTATGGGACTGTGGAAAAACGGGCGGCACTGGCATTTCCCGGGAGTTGGGGACCTGAGCATCCCACACCAGGGAGGCAAGTGAGTAAAACCTGTGCAGCGCCCCCGTCACTCGAGCTCTCCAGCCACGGAGCTGTGCAAAGCGCTTTTCCTCTCCAGCCCCCGTCCTCGGCAGCAGCTGCAGTCACCTGCACAAGGAGACTCCCTGCGGAGCACGTGGCAACAGGGGAACGGGCAGCAAGGAAGATGCTGGGGTTTTGCTCTCTGCTCTGTTTTATCAAGGTAGGTGGAAAAAGCCTCATTTTGACTTGGGGGATTTTGAAAACCTTTATCACGTCAGATATGAGCCAAATGTTTCACCAAAGAAAAAGGCCCAAGGTTTGTGTGTGTGTGTGTGGAAGGTGGGTATCTAACTAGCCATTACTTGACAACCTGTCTCCACAGACAGGCTGTGGCTGATGGGGGCAGACAACGGGTAGCCTGGCTGTGTCAGTAGCACCCCAGCACTGTGGTCACCCCTGGACTGTGGGTTCTGGGTCTGCTCTGCTTCCAGGGTTTGGCCTTGGAGCAGAGCTGCTCTCCTTGCTCCGTGTCCTCGTGTGCACACACAGGGAAGACACAAACATCCCAGGAGCGTGTTGTTGTTGCTGCTTGGAACCAGGTGACTGCTGGTACCTGCAGATCTGCTGGCAGATCACAGGATTTCCCCAGTCTCAGGCGATTAGTGCCGCGCTGGGTCTCAGGTTTATAGATAGTGGAAACGGCCCAAGGTGACAGGAGGCTGAGCCCGGCTGGGATTCCCGAGCTAATGGCTCTGCTGAGGCTGCGTGTGGTCACAGCCTGATTCACCGGGTTTGAGGTAAGACCATTAGCAGGAAAAGTGTCTTGTTAATGCTGTCCCCTCCAGAGCCTAAAGTGTGTCCTGCAGATCCCATTCTGCCATGAAGACATTCAGAGGTGCTGGAGCACCTCTCCTATGAGGACAGGCTGAGGGAGCTGGGGCTGTTCAGCCTGGAGAAGAGAAGGCTCCAGGGAGACCTTAGAGCAGCCTTCCAGTGTCTGAAGGGAGCTACAGGAGAGCTGGAGAGGGACTGTTTGTCAGGGAGTGCAGTGACAGGACAAGGGGAAAAGGTTTTAAATTGTAAGTGGGGAGATTTAGATTAGATATTAGGAAGAAATTCTTTCCTGTGAGGGAGGGGAGGCACTGGAACAGGTTGCCCAGAGAAGTTGGGGATACCCCATCCCTGGAAGTGTTGAAGGCCAGGCTGGATGGGGCTTTGAGCAAGCTGCTCTGGTGAGAGGTGTCCCTGCCCATGGCAGGGGGGTTGGAACTTCATGATCTTTAAGGTCCCTTCCAACTCTAACCATTCTATGATTCTGTGCTTTACACCCATCTGGTCTGAAGCTCTTGGCCTTTCTCAACATGGCCCCACTGATGTCTTTCCTGGTCATCTCAGCTGAGGATGGTGTTCTTTGGAACACATGGTTTTAGGCAATGTAGCCCCTTCTCACCAGTTCTGAAAGCACAATTTATACACAGTGAGCACAAGGTGTCCAGTGGGTTTCAGACACTGGTGGTGTTTGCCCTTGGTCCTATGAAAAGCTGCAGACTCCTTCATCCTGTGGCCTGCACATGATTGCTTGGGACTTACTAGAGGACTGCGGGGGTCAGGGGTTGGCTCACACCAGAGAGAGGAAGGCTCTGGCACAGAATTTTAGGGTTTTTTTGGTGTTTTAGAATCTCATCAGCTGTGAAGTATCTCTGTGCACTGCTCAGGCTCATCAGTGGCTTCACCTGGGGTACTGAGGCCAATTTAAAGCAAGGGAGTGGAGAAGGAGAGTGATGTTATGTTTGTGTGCTGCTGCAGCAGTTGTGTAATATTAAGGAAAAAAAAGTTTATGAAAGTATTTTGCCAGTAAGATACTTTTTTTTTTCCCAACTTAAGTCAGTCAACACCTGGAGGCTAGTGAGGGTGCAGAGGGGAGTTGGTCTGCTTGAGGACAGCGGTGAAGACACAGACTGGGGACAGGCCGTTGCACAGAATGGTGTGGCTGAGAGCTACAGGGATGTCTGTCTACCCTGCTGTGGCCAGCTGCATGTGTCACCTCAGGTAAGTGACACATAACGTGCACGTGTGTTAATGGGGTGCCTGACAGGGGAAAAAACTGATTGAATTCTCTAGGGAAATGAAAACCTTCAAAAATCCATAGGTATGGGGCCAAGATGCTTTCATGATGCGCCTTAATTCATGCGGTAGAGCTGAAACTGAGTAAAGGTGATGCTGAGAAGCACGGCTGACACTTCCCAAAAATTCTAGCATTGACTCCTACTTTTCATGCCCTCTCAGCCTTAAAAAAAAAAACAAAAAAAACCAAAAACAAACACAAACAAACAAACAAAAACAACCCCTCCAAAAAACAAAAAAAAGACAAACAGGAAACCACAACAACAAACCCACATTGAAAGGCAGGAGGAGTTTTTCATCTGTGAAACAGTAGTAAGTGGGAGGGTTTCTCTGGCTTCCCCACCCTCCCTGTGTAATGCAGTAGAAAACCTTGTGGCAATCCTCTGAGTAGCAGGAACTGCAAACAGCTTCTTTCCCCTTTGCTGTGCTTGTTGTTTATTTCTCCTGTGCCAAATTTGTCTCCTGTTTGGCAGGGAAACAGGCCAGGAGTATTTGAGGGAAGTCTGGATGATGGGCGTTTGGAATATGCTGTTGTGAAAGCGCCTGAGCTTCTCTAGGGCTTTTGGGCAAAGGGTTGTGAAGCAGTTTATGAACATCAGTTAATAGGAGGCTGTAAATATGAGAAGTTTGCTGGAGAAAAGGTTTTCCACTGTGGAAATACTCTGAGAGGCAGAGGTTAACGGGTAAAGCCCAGCTCTGCTGTGGGCTGACTTTCTGTTGGGAATCTTTAGCTTGTAACAGCGCGGGGAGGGTGGCTGTGCTGCTCCTAAAATCATGTGAAGGTGAGGACAGAACGTCAGCCAGGGAGGCTGGTGGCTTCACCATAACGTGTGCCCCAAGGACCAGCAAAATGTGCCTCTCTGTGGTGAGCAGGCAAAGAAATGGTCCTGTGTGTGTGTGTAACTAAAGCCAACATCAACCTCTCCTCCCGTCCCCTGGTACCTGGCTGTGCAGAGACCTGCCACAGCTTAGGTCTGCAACGAGGGCCGCTGTTTTAAAGAAGTAGCAGCTGACTTTTAATGACTCTGCAACCCAAAAGAAATACTTGTATCTTATTTTAGGGTGATGGCGGTGCCAGTTGTGAGCTGTGGGCTTGGTTTGACCAATAGCTATTCCTCCCAAGCGTTTGGAACTCCAGCTTTACCGAGTGACCTGTGCTTGGGGATGGAAAAGTGACTGGGCAAAACCTGGCTGTGAACAAAAAAATGTGACCTTTTTTGCTGCTGTTTTCCTCTATTTCTACTGAAGTGTAGCCCTCCCTGATGCAGGGGGATCCCAGGCAGCAGCGTAGGAGGAAGCAGTGTGTTTCCTACCGTATTCCTGCAGCCGAGTGGGATACAGCACTCACGTTTGCTTGCTTCACCACTAAATCCCTCTTTGCTGGCAGGATACTTAACACCATTTCACCCGCTGCCCTCGAGAAGCTTTTATGGCTAAAACTTTACAGGCTCCTGGGTTACATACATCAGGTCCATTATGCTCCACAGCTGGAGGAAATCAAAGTCTCGAGCTGCCAGCGCATATGCAGCAGCCCATGAAAAAGTCTGCACCACAACACAGCGAGTTTCATTCTTGATCTCCCATCTAGATCCTTATCTGCCGGTCTCTTTTGGTGGTGAAACCACAGAGGCTCTTCTAGCACAGTTACCTGAAAACCAGTGTCAGTGCTGGGCTGGTTAGAGAAGCTGGCCAGGGCTGGAGGTGGGGGGAAAGGAAAGGGTCTGGAGAAGCAAGGAACCCACACACCTCATGGCAACAGGTTTTTGGTACGGGATGTGGAGCCACAGCCTGCTTTGAACTCATTTGGCTGCTGCTTTCTGGTGAACCCACCTCTCAAACGGTTTTTGAACTTAGACATTCTTTTTAGCAGCTGTAAAGCACCTGCTTAAAAATGAAGGCACTAAATTTGAACAAGGGTTAATGACAGAGGTGCCAGAGCCCTCCTCCCGGGGTTCCTGGGTTGCACTGCACTAGGCTGTGGGACACACTGCAGTTTGTCAGCAGAGCCTTGGTGGCCTCTACCCGTCACCGCTGCAGGGAATCGGTGACATCTGTTTTGGTGCAATTCTACAAGTTCAGCAGAACAGCAATGATGGGAGTGAAGGCCCCTGGGGACTGTCACTGAAGGAAAACAGGAGTAACAGGAGTGCGGCACCAGACTTGAAGGATCAGTAAATGAGACTCAGTGAAATGCTTTTATAGGAACAGGGGGAGCTCAGTCCCAAGGGGACCTTGAGGACCCACCTCACCCTGTGTGAGCACAGACCAACACTCCTGACTGAAGCCAGTGACTGTCCCCACTATATGACTGTGGTGATTTCTCATGCTTCATCCTCATCACACCTTTTGGTGACAGGATGCTGCCGTAACACAACCCGCCAGATGACACTGGAAAGGAGACAGTCCTCGTGTAGCACGGTTTTAAAAATACAAGGTAAATCCTTTCATTTGTGTCTTTCTGTCTGAAAGAACTGCCCTTCCTGCAGTGCCTTGACACCAAGACGTGCCTCCTGGTTCTCAGCTCGCTCACAGCAGCCACCAGTTGGGATTAGTTGGGCACAACAGCCTTTGCAGCTGAGACACACTCCCACTCTCTACGAATGAACCACTGCTACAACCAACAAACCATTAACTGAGTCTTCAATACTGTCTCTAAGGAAAATATAGCACACTTGATAATTATCCAGTTTGCCAGGGTATTTGCACTTGCTTCTAACTATAACCCGTTATTTTGGTGACAATGTTTGCCAAACCGTACATGACGGCTCATCACGTGCTGTTTAAATTCCAGCTTTTCCTTCCCAATGGAAACCTGCAATAGGCTATTTTAAGACTCTCCTCCTTGCTGTGTGGGCTCCTGTTAAAGGAAACAGTTCATTCTTTCCTTCTTTCTGTCTCTCTTGGAAACTCACTGGTGGGCTTGCCAGCTGAGGCTGCTCTCAGGGCAAGGTCCTGTGCCCTGCTGGCTCTTGTCCTGCTCTGGATCCATGTGGATCGTGCAAGGAAGTGTCCTTCTATGTTCTGGATGTACTCAGCTTTCATGAGGGGGGAAAAAAACCCCCTCCAGCTGAGGACAGAATGTGGACCTATTTGTGTCTGAACATGGCTGAGGTGCATATGGAGTTGAAGGGCTCAATTTAATCTACCTTCAGTGGCAGGAGACCTTGCTGAGGGGCCCAGGCCCAGGAAACCAGGTGACAAAGAGGCAGCGTGTGTGCAGCATCACTGCACCCCTGCCTCTGCAACACCTCAGGCTGCCCCTCTAGGTGGCTACAGCCCTGACTTTCTCAGAAGTGAATAGAAGATGCTGGTACTTACAACTTTTCAGAGTTTAAGTTTCACATTTTCCATTATTTTCTTAAAAGCACAGAGAAGTGCAGTGCTCTGACTTCCTTCAGTGATCAAAGAAGGATTAAGAAAAGGTGCTTCTCTTTGAGAAGGGACTAAAGCTCCATCTGTCAGGAGAAGCAGCTGCCACTGGCTGGGGTGATCCCTCAGGTGGCAGCTGCTGGTATTGCTGACTCTAATAACCCATGTGGTGAACCGAGCTGTGCATTCTATCTTCAGGGCAAACGCTTTAATCACACAGTCCACCAACGCAGCTTCATCCGAATGAAAAATGTGCTGTGGAGCTCCACCCAGGCCCTGTCTGTATCTGTTTTAATAGAATATACGCTTGAAAATGACTTCTGCTCAGACACTTGGGTGGCTACATACGTTAACTCCAAGTACTCCCTTCACTATGTGAAAGAGCCAGCTCTTCTGCTCTGGTTTCAGGATATGGGTTTAAGTGGCACAGGGAAAACTCAAATAAGGCAGGACAAGCTGTGGGTTCCACATAACCTGAACAGATCAAAAGCGATGAGGAAACGGAGGTTAAGGTTCAGTTTCCCCTCAGCAGTTAAGGGACTGGAGTGTTGTAATACTGAGGTTTAACAGCGTCTTGGTTAATATAAATTTATCATCAAAACTACTAACATGAGGGGACAGAGAAAGCCTACTGAAATCAAGACTGCAATGACTGGCTTAGAAAGAATTGAGACAACTACAAAGTCTAAAAAATAATCTATCTTGATCCTTTCAGGTAAGGATGAGGCAGACTTCAAATTTGAGTTATTTTGATGTTCTCTGGGACTTAAAAATGCATCTTTAACACATGCCTTGAAGTTTTCCCTTATTTATACACAGATGCAGTTCAAATACAGGAATCTCAGCATCCTTTGAGCCATTTTTCCTTGGCTTTGGTTAGCTTTTTTCTTCAGCAAGTCTTACCTTCTGCTTGGATGCTTGGACTACTTTCTGTATTTACGGCCTGGAAGATTCTTGTTTGCTTGGTCAGGCAACGGCAGGCACTTTACAGCTAAAGGGATTTGGCCTTGTTATCACCTTGTGCTTCAGCAGCCTTTAAGCATCTTAACAGATGCTTTTCATGCTGCCCACTGTCTAACAACAGGCTATTCTTTCTGGAAATGTAGGGGACTGTGGTTCACTTTTAACAAATCAGATTCAAGAATTTGCTAAATGGTTTCTCAGGGCCCTCCCCTATTCTTATAAAGAATATAAATCTTAATATTTGTCCGTTGTCCAAATCATCACAGAATACTTCTTCGCTATTATTCCCATTCCAAATACACTTCTAGGAAAGCAGCATGTTTTCACTCTGTGTATTTGCTACTACAGGATGCTTATCAAGGAAAAGAGCACGAGCAGAGCACTCAGGCTTTTTGCTGCCATACTCATACTTTATTTGGAAAAAAAAAAAGAAAAGAAAAAAGAAAAAAGCTACACAATGCTAAGAAAAAAAATAATTAAGTTTACTTTACAAAAAACCTGCAGCCATTTTCAAGAGATCTGATCTCACTTGTAAAGTCAGCAGGTAAGAATAAATGTTAATTTAACATTCAGTTGCAGTACATCATCTGAACTTAATCATCTAAAACAACCAGTCATTCATAAACTGACTGTTGATCGTATCTACACAATCATCTATAACACTTGATTAAAAAAAAATCCCTGGGAAAATTTAGAGTTAAATGGAAAAACATCAGATGAAGGTTGTTTAGCCCACCTATAAACTCTTGCAGAAACTGAAAGATCTTTCTGGCTCTGTTCTCCTCTGTAAGGTCACTGCAATTCCTCTGTGTATTTAAGCAAAGTCTTACCAAAAAGCTACAAAACCCTGTTCAGTGAGGGGATTAAACATGAATCTATGGAGCTGCCATCAAGTTACATTAGTGCTATGTCTCCTTACTATCTCTGTGAAGTACACACTGCAAGTATCAAGTAACTTCAAAACACTCCTGAAACAGCCCTTGTGTCACTCCTATGAGGTAGGTGCTGTCCATCCTTTGACAAAAAGAGAACAGACTCTGAACTGCTGCTCAGAACGTCTGGCACACTGAAAAACAAGACAACCAGCCTATGTCAGTACTTGACTTCCCTGCTGTTTCCCTGAATTCAGAGCTTTTAACTGCAACATTTTATTTAGCCTTCTGCACTCCAGGAACAAACAGTGAATGATGCTTTTGACTATATCCATTCCGAGGTAAGGAAGGTATTCAGCATAACTGTTTTGAAACAAGCAGAAGCTTCTTCCATGAAGACCAGAGATGATCTGTTAGCCTGACACCAGCCACTCTTTCTTCTCAGACTAAACGATAATTGGGGAAAAAATGAACATCTGTCCCACAGCAGATACCAAGGGCTATGAGCACCAAACGCAGTTCAAGTGTAGCCAAGTCAATGCTTCACACCACTGTGGACATGAGCTCTAATGCAGGTTTTTGTACCCCAAATACAGACTCATTAGGTCTTCAGAACTTTTCAAACTAGTTAAGGAGCTGTCAGAAAGGATTTAATGGTGCTCCTTCACACCAAGGCCACAGTTTATTTGTGGTCTAAAACCATTTTAGCATCTCTTACTGATATAAGGAAGGAACCCCAGTTCACATCTTCTTTCAGTCCCTGCTCCTCATAACCTCACACGAGCAGTGTGTGGTAGTGCAGTAAGCTTGCTGAAAATGAAGTAGGTAAAAATGCTGGATTATACAAATGCTTGTGCTACCACATGGAAACAGACTGCACAGAGGCAGGCAGAACTGCTACTTGTTCCATCTTAAAGTCAATGAAACTACACCCTACTCAGCCAATAACAACGATAACCAGTAATGTACCTGTGACACTCAAGATACTGACTTGTTTAAAAATTGAGTAGAAAATTCAAGTACCAAAATAAAAGTTGTGAAACAGGATAAAGCAACAACAATGTTCTCCTATTTGAAGAAATCTGAGTGTAGCAGACTGGCTTACTCACTAGACATGCCAAAGTTCAATTACCACTATACACCAGAGCGTTATTGCTAAATTTCAACTACAGCCAACAAGGAATTCAGAACTGTTACTTCATTTATTGTGAGCAGTAGCAGACTGCTGGCCCCTGTTCGTACGTACTGCTTGTGGCTGAGAAAATTCCTATGAAGCATCCACAATGAATTCTAAGTTGTATGATCAGAAAGACAGCCGTGCTACAACTGGACTTTTGCCTTGCTAGTTCCTATGCAGGCTGCTGAATGTCTCCTCTCTCCTTTCATGCTTAGAACGTAAGCATTTGGATGTCAAACACAGAAAGCTGAAACCTTCATACATCTATTTCTTATTTGTAGAGTACTTCAGTCCTTCAGCTTCTCTTAAGTCCTGGTCAGTGTAAGATTTCTAAAGGCTGAACTTGCTCCAAAACTCAATCAGTAAGGGCTAAACTATCTATCTGAACAAACAAAAATAGGATATTACAAGTTAGTATCCTCTGCTCTGATCCTCTGTCTTTCTTCCTGGAGTATCATTGTATCTAGAGCAGGTCTCATAACCCCACCCAAGAGAGTACCTTCCTATCTTGGAAAGAATTAGAGTACGCAGTTTAAGTTTGCCTATTACGAAAAGGTGGGAAAAAATAGTTTTTTGATTTCAGGTTAGAGACATAACACAAGAGAGAGGGCACTTAGAAGTTCAGTACTTCCAATGCTGCACTAGCTATAGGGTTTTAATATACAAAGCATTTAATATGTAAACACTTTGTTCAATCAATGCAAATTTGGATACAAACCCATAAACCTAACCCAGAACCAGTCAGATTACACCAGTAAAGGCAAAGAAAGTTGTTCCCCACAATTTGAGTGGAGATACCTCCTGATGGAGGTAGCATTCAACTGTTTGCCAAGTCATCTGCATTACGACTCAGCAACCTCAACAACTGAAAATATTCTCCCTGGACTAGCTGCATTTTCAGGAAGTTTAACAAAGCCTTTTGGGGGTTGCTTTTTCTAGGAGTCAAGAACATTTTCACAGTTCATTCTGGCAAAGTGTATAGTAAAACAGTGCCAGTACAAGTAGCTTCAGAGCTCACATGCTTCAAACACACTATGACATGATTTGTAAGTATTGCTCAGTGTTCAATGGCTCAGGAGCTCAATGCCTGCAGAGCAGGTGTAGATCTAAAAGAGCACTTTCACATGTGGGGATCAGGGAGGGGAGGAAAAGGAGATGACAGAGGTCTCAAATCAATGCCTCTTCCTGAACTCAGCAAGCTTCCAGGTAACCTTCAGACACAGGAAGGGATGCAGCTGAGATACAAACAGTTCAAGCCTAGTCCGAGTGCTTGAATGGCAGCAAACTGACACACTGCATTACCTGCTCTTGTTTAACTGTCAGCTAAACCCCTGGATGCAATGGATGTGAATCAGTACCTGGTAATCACGTGCTTGCCACAAAAGAAAATCCCATTTTGATTGCATACAGCTTCTCTGCTTTAGTACTGAACTAACACGTATCTAATAATGGATTTGCGTATGCGTTACTAGTAGGAAAGACAAACTGATAAAAAACCCCAAACCCTCAGATCAATTTACTGACCAGCGGAAAGAAGTTTGAGATTTAAAAACCATCAAGGGTGAATCATTTTTGCCATTTAAAAGGATTATATGAAGCCAACAGTTTTTCAAATTCAGTTTCAAGAGTGTACAGTAAATGCAAAGTCCCTGCCCCATGTAAAGCTTTAAGAAAAGTCCACATTTTGATACACATGACATTCTAGTTTTTGCGAGACAACCAAGAACGTATTGAAAAGTTGTTCTGACTCATTCAATTTCTTGAGTAAACATTGCAGAGCTGCCACTATAATCAGAATACTTAAGCTGCTGGCATGACTCAATAACTAACCATTTAACAAGTTGGGTATAAAAAAAATAATGTATGTAGTAATACCAATTCAGCACACAAATTCCATGCTTCACAAATTCTGCTGTGTAAGAGTCTTCCTAACATTTTTGCAGGTAAATTCAGATTTTTAGGTCACTGCATGCCCAGATCAAACCAGCAGCAAAATATCTACCACTACGAGCAGCTATACCCAATTGTGCCTTTAGAATGCAGAACTATGCAGAAATCTAGATGATCAGTGCCTGGCCACTGAAACAGGACCACACACACAGACAAACTTCAGTGTGTGCACACCGGAGAGAATAAAGTTACTGAAGAAAAATGCATATAGATCCTGATACAGACATGATACAATCGAGACAGATTAAGTCACTAGACATTCACATTAGGGAGAGGAGAGAAATCCTTCAATGACAATGTACAGATGACAAGCCAGCATTACAAAGAACTCTAAAGACTCTAAAGGCACATTTCAGGTAACATGTTTTGTTAAGACCAACTGCTTACACACGCAGGCACAAATCTTAATGGCTACCTCTCCCCTCCGCCCCCACCCCCCCCAATTAACAAAAAAAGAGAAGTGCATTTTCAGTAATATTAACACCATTCAGTTAATCTGTTCAGTCCAAATGTTTAGCAGTATTTTCTTTATGGTGATATGGATTCTCTGCACTACTCCAATCCAAAAAACCCAAACAGGCAGGATTAGTAAAGGTTCAACTCTTGTACTAGTAAACATTTACTCATCAGAGCCTGCTGATCTCTTCTGTGCCCTCTTGTAGGGCAACCTCCTCGGTGAAGCTTTATCTAGATTAAACAAGAAAAGAAAAAAGATAATTGCAATAATTACTAGAGCTACTTCAGATTAGATGTTTTCTCTCTCCCAAACACAAGCCAAACTGCCCTTCTGGTACAATGCATCACCACAGAAAAGCCAGTTTAAACACCTTAAAGCTTTTTAACCATTAGCATCCTAACAAAACAAGGGATGTTCCTAATCTGTAGCATGCAACTCCAGGGTAAGGGTTGTTCAGTTTGTGAGCTGGTAAAATGCAGAAAAAAAACCCTCCCAAAGCATCAAACTCAACACCATTTCCTGATGAACTTGCATGCTCTGCTGTTTAGAAACGTTTCATGGCCAATAATTACACTTCTAGGAAGTTAGTTATTTTAATCACTACTGGTTTGAGTTTACCTGCCTGAAAACAGACATGATTGACTCTCCTTTAGTCAGCTTTGTCTTGAATGAAGTATTTCCACATTCATTCAGATTAACAGCACAAGATAAGTGTTTTGGTTGTAAAAGATACACGTTTTTCCAGGAAGCATCCACATTTGACTACAAAGATGTCACTTTGTAATCAAATATTCCATACAGGGAAGCCACCCAGCTCTAGCTGTGTGATCACTGGATGCCAGAAGCATCACCCTACATTTAAGACTTTGATGGGCATATAATTGTCCTTTATATAGGTAGAATGTCAATCCTTGTAATATTGTAGAGAAGCTGTAATACTTCCTGTGAAGTGCTAGAATGAATGCTAAGGGTATCTGTTGACTTCAAAATGGACATTTTCTTAAGCAGAACTATCTCCAAAAACTTGGCTTGTAACACAAGGAGTATCCATCATGCTATTACAAGTCAATCCGTAGAGTATGCAGTGTCTTTCAACAACACTCAAGTAGTAGTGAAACAAGATGTGTTCAGCCACCACAGGATGGGTGAGCTTCCACTGAGAGGATCAGTCCTCTGCCTCCCTCATGTAACATCAGCTAGATACTACACCAAGGTAGCAGGGAAGGCAAGATACACATCTGCGTTTTACAAAAAGGGTTCTGGGAGCTGTTAGAAACAACAGCAATAATTTACTGAAACTATGTTACAAAAATATAGCCAGAAATAACATATTTTATATATATATATGAAAAAAATTGTCATACACCAAAACATCAATTTATGTGCATATAAAACATGATTGGGTGGTTGTGTGCATCTGTTCTGTAATCTTTTGACTGCTCATGCCAGATCACCAATCACTGCATGCAGGAAACTTCTACCCATGCCTAATTATCACATGGACACACTCTTAAGATCAACAGTTTGCCTCACCTCTTCTACTCTGCACTGAAGCCATGGGGAAACAAACAGAAGAAACAGTGAGAGAAGTTAGAAATACCCACAAATACACAAATGGTCTACAGAAAAGAGTTATTTGGTTTACTGCTGGTATTTCAGATATCAATTAGAACTCAGTCATTTTTGGACTTGTGAAGGGCATTAATACCAATTCTTAACGTGGCTGTAGTTAATACACACTTCTAATGCTTATTTAAAACATTGGTCTATAGGCAAACTGCCAAACAACTTACAGAAACTTTGAGATGACAGATACTTTGTCCTACTTAAACCTCCTTTGTGATCCAGGTTTTGAGGAGAGATTTTATACTGCTGAAAAAGAGTCTACAGAACAAACTGTAAAAGGCACCGATCATCATTATTGTACCAACCAGTGAACTTTGTTCTATTCAAGAGCAGGCTGCTAGATGTACTAGTCTAATGATTAAGCACAGTGCTTTTAGACAGTTTTTTACTCTACAGAGAAGATATGTATCCTGTTCTGAGAAATTGATCTCAACTACTTATTCAGTTACAACTAATTAAGTAATTGTTATTCTCTAGTTTATAGAATGCAGACTACTTACTTATTTGATTTAAAGTTTCCTGGGGAATCCAGCTCATATCAACATCATTCTGATTTGAGGTTCCCATCTCTACTTTCTGTACCGGTCTTTTCCTCTGAAAATTCAAGAAAGAAGAAAGACTTTTCTTTCACAACGTTTTGATAGCACAAGTATTAGAAACAACTAATAATGCTACATTTAATGAATCACAATTATTTCACTAATTCACAAGCTGAAGGCTAGTCAACATATGAAGCTGTCTTTGTAGCTCAGCTTTGACTATCTTTACCATTAGCAATTTATTTACCTAAGATTTACAAACCCTTCTGTTATAGCATTATAGATGGAATCCAGACCTAGATAAAACTAATAGATCAAAACAGAGAGCACAGGGAAAGTCTGCCTAATAAGTAAGTACTGAATCAGTAGCTGCACACATTCAGTGACTGGAAGGTATCAAAGCTTCCAGATCAACCACTTCAGTGTGGTGCCAAAGAGCAGACCCAAAAAGCATTAGGTAAGCAGTCTAAATGTCTCCAATTATGAACATTTTTTAAAAACACAGCTGGTTTTCCCAGTAGTCCCTAATGTCTTAGTTCTAAAAGTAAGTCTTCTGAAGTTCTACCTGTACCAATGTATGCCAGAAGCAATTACTGAATTCCTATCTTTTCATATCAGTAAGGTCTTGTATTAACAAGCACACAGAGAAAGTACACTACCCACCTTCCTAGACTCCAGTAACTGATGTAGGCCAACAATGACAAGTAGACCAAGTCCAGCGAGGAACATGTACATGAAGATCCTTTAAAAACAGTGTAAGAAACCATTAACAAAAAACCTTAAGCGTTTAAGAGAATTTACAAAGATGCACAGAAACTAAGCTGAGCTTTGATCACATGCCCACTTGATCTTTCACAATAAATTCTGTAGTAGGTGGGTGGGGAAAAAAACAACCAAACATGAATCTGAAACTGCACTGCTAACAAATATTATTCTGACTTCGATTTCAGAAACTGTAATCCTAAATTTAATTCTGAACAACTGAACATTTGAAAAATGTTGTATAAACTAGGACATTATTCTAAGTAATTACTGCAATTTAGTAACTGCAAGAACTCTTTTGCAGTATCGCATTTCAAGACACTGGGTCACGGTTTATATTTGTGTTTGTGACACTTTTAGCCACTTACAAAATCCTTAAAAAGATCTCTTGTATGCTTTTAGTATGCTACTGCAAAGCAAGTACCGCTATGATACTAACTTATTGCCATCAGAGCTTTGAAAGAGCTTGCTTATCTTGCTCTGTGTTCCAGTTAGAATTCTACCAATGCAAACAAACATTTTTTTAAGTCTGTGCATTTTGGTTTGTTTTGAAGAATTCTACCTGAAATACCTGCTGGTACTTAGGAAGAGGTAAACATAAATTATATCTAAAATTCATTTAGGAATCAAGCAGGAGTTTACTGGTAAAGAATCTATTCCAAGTTGAACATCTTAGCTCAGATTTATAACAAAGGAAATTGTGGAGTTAAACTACAGAAGAGACTTAACAGAACATTCTTGTTTTAGGATAATGACCTATTCACAGGATATTAACTCAAATTGATTCTAATAATTTGAATTCTTTCAGAGTTACTTTACCGGAGTATCATATTTTTATGTGACAAATTGTTCTATCATTGGTGCTATAGTAGCTGAGAAGTACAAATTCATGGATATTTCTATCTGTGGCAGGAGAATTCAAATATTTGGTATCGCCTACAACTATTTCTGAAGGTATTTTGTCTTTTAAACTCACAGGTTCTCTTAAAATTCCACTCCAGTGTTAGCATACTTCCAGGCATATAAACACAGCATATGCTTGCAACGTGTGTCAGATGTACTCCGTCTTTAAGACAGACAAACCCACTCCTGAACTGTACCTGCTACAGACAGGGGGTTAAAGTAGCAAAGAAAGAGTGTGAGTTTTAGACTCCAAGTGCACCTTTCAGTTTATATAATCTTGGATTATAGTGGAGTGCTGCAGAAGCAAGTTATTCCAGTCTTCCCAGTAGGGCCCGTAGCCCAACACTATGTGACCTCTGCACCTTTAACTCTTAGGAAAAAGCTATGTAGCTTAACAGGTAGGCACAAGAGCCTGACAGCTTTGAAACACTACAGATCTGCGTAACATCAGCTCCTATTCCAGGCTTAAGCCCTCTGAACTGAAGCAGATGTGTAAACTGGTTATTGACAGAGTACCAATTCTGACACTGCATAACATTAATACAGATCTTAATTTGGGAGAAGAGTTTGTATTTTCAGTTATCATTGTTATACAAGTCAAATGCCTGCTACGTCACCAGCAAAACAAAGCAGGCCTAATACCCAATGAGTATTTAAGAACTATTGTTATTGGCCCCATCAATAACCCATTCTACCAGTACACCAGCAAGACTTGAATCTCCAGCCTCCTTACGTTTCTCCATCCAGCCCATCTTCTTTTTCAATAATTGTAACAGTTTGATTGAAGACAGCATCCTGAAATACATTGCCCTGTAACAAAGTTTCCATAAGACATTCAAAAATCAGTTCTTGAACACAGACACAAACATTTGTCTTTTTCCACGTTCTTGGAAAAAGTCTAGAAAGCAAGCAGTATCTCCTGCATGAGACTTGATTAAGTTTGTAAGCAGTGCAAGTTTGACTCAAGATATAAAAGCAAACTTTTTGGTGCAAGTACAAAGAACAGTCTTGATATTATCAAGAAAGTCGTATCTGGTCTTAAAGATGTTACTTCCTATAACACAAGATACTACATATGAAAGTTTTTTATTAGAACAATCAAAACAGAGGTACAGAAGGCTGTTAACCTCTGACCTACACTAGAAAAGAATATGCTGTTTAAATCCCCATTTATGTTTTTGGATAGTCCTCCCACAGATCACTACTGCTGATGATTTATTTGCTCAAAGTCGAGTTTGCAGATGGGATTCAGGCTGATAGTTAAGTTTGTCAGCAAAGCCCATCTGAAAAGCAGTGAAATTTAGGCTATCCTAAGGAAACATTTAGTTTGCTTTTTGTTGTTGTTTTTTTGGGGTGTTTTTTTTTTTTAATTACTACAGCCCACTATTACAGTTTAAGGCATTCTAGCTTCCACTGCTGACATAACTTCAAGTCCAACAAATTCAGAACTAAGTGTACATAAGGGGCTATTGTGAAACATGTAGATAGTCACTGACTGTACTGGCATCTACTGATTTGCTTAAAAACCACAAAGACATTCAGTGTCCAAAGAGGGAGTAACCCAACTAAGTAGTTCCTTCCTGACACTTCCCCAGCAGCGAGAAAGATTAAAATGAATTACAATCTCAGGCTTACATTTACATCTCTGTAGTTGAGATTGATAACTAGGCCGAAAGGACGTCCACCCATAGGCTCAGCAGGGATGAAAGAGTACTCAAACGTGGCTTGTCTCTGGGGTGGAACCACTGTATTCAGAGGGAGAGCTGTGAAGTTCTGGATATAAAACTGGTAATCTTGAGGATACCGGAAAGAAGCATCAAGAGACTCGACAATGAAATCCTCTGTACCCTTATTGGTGAAGCCCACCAGGAACTTTACAATGTTGTTTGCGGGAAAATCTAAGACAAAAAAATATTCAACCGTTAGCAGCTTCAAACACCACAGCTAGTCTGCTTATAAACAGAGTGTCTAGAACAGATTGTTTTTTTTAAAGCTTTGCTGTTTTATGCACACATTAATATAGTTAGATTAAGCAATTAAAGAAGATGTCAGATTAGCACAGGGCTCTTACCTTCGCCTTTCACAAATAAGATTGTTGTATCAGCACTAGGTGAGGCTTTAGGTTCTCCTGACAAGTCCTCTTCTTCTTTTTCTTCTGTCTAAGACAAGAGACTTTTTTGAAAAATCCTATAGCAAAGAGTGAAGCAAGACCCATGCTTGTTTCATGAGAATCCCATGTATCAAAGCATGTCACCATGGCAAGCACTAGTACCAATTCCTGCTGTTGCAGAATTAGCACATGGTCTGTTCTCCCTCTACATTTGATTCATATAATTTTGAGCATTTATCCTTCTACTTGTTACATTTGATAGAGTGATTAATCTCAGCTCCATACAAGTTTTCTTATCAGAAAGCAACAGTAAAGTCTCTGTTCAGGGGTGGATGGAAAAGAATAGAATTTAAATGTTAAGTGTCTGCATCTAAGCTATTTCTATCTAGAAAGCAAGCATTTCCAAAGTTAGAGACAACCATAAGGCAAATGAGAGTTACTTTCACTACTGGGGGTGTGTTTACAGATGCTTCCTATTTGATTTTAATTAGTTAAATATTATGTATGGAAATGGTTACACTGTTGGAACTAAGTAAGTGGACACACTCGTTCAAGCTCACCTTTGCCATGATTCACTATTTAATTTGGAACATTCAAGTATTAAGGGCTTATTTTCCACATGGGGATCACAGGAACACCACCTCCTCCACCAAATAAAAACAAGGCTGACCCCATCTGAACTGCTTGAACTAATTGCTTGTGAGTTAATTAGATAATTTGATTTCACTGCTTAAACAGCTACCTGAAGCAGTGGATAGCCTACCAGATCAATTGTACACGTACCATGATCTAGGGAAGCCATGAACCAGAACCAAGCATCTTGATTTCACAATGCTATGCAAAACTATCTTCTACATCAGTGACAAGTAAAAGGAATGCCTAGAAAGTGCAATGTTTCGTACCTGAGTCACAGACTATTTCTTAAAAGCAAACTGCATCCAAAGGGTTATTTAATAACACTGTCAGTACTGAATAGCTAGCATACCTTCTACCACTTAGGAAAACTGGCTGACCATTAAACTCATCATCAGTAAAAATCTGATGGAATCAAGGAATACTTTACCAGCTCTCCATTTTTATGCACGTCTTCTAATAAAGTCTCAAACTTCCTAATTTTACAGCAGAAACACAAAAATTTTTTGTACCAATTCCAAGTCCACAAACTGTCTAGCAAGCCATTCCTACAAGTGGACCACTTAACTACATAAAATATTTCACTTTGTCAAGCCGGAACAAGTGACCCCAAACAGCCAGGTGGCCACTGGTGCAATGGGCACACCCTGCACCAAGTGTCAGACTGGGAATGTAGGAAGTGAAAACCGGCTGCAAAAACAAGCTTTTCAGAACACTGAGCTTAACTAAGATTCTGTTTCACCTTGAAAATCAATACCAAAGAAGCCAGAAAGACATAGTCCTATACCCCAATGTCCTCAGCTTACCGAGATGCCTAAGATGGAAAAGAACTGTATGGGGCTCCTATGAGAATCTGATTCTCTCACTTGGTTTTCTTTGTGAACTTCAGGTTTGGTTTAATAGTCAGAAATGGGGCCAACCCCATGTGTTTTTTCAGACAGTAATTCAGGAAAAGAAGACAAAGCCTTCTAAAGCTTCAAGCAGAACACAGGTTTAATGGGAGACTTTGAGGCAGCTATCCGGAAATAGCAATGCCATTAAACTCATATTAAAATATTTCTAAACTATCCAGCTTCAAGTCCTTTTGGTCTAATTCATACTTATGAAGTAACATTCATGTACAGTTACCAAGTCTGTTGGCTCATCTTCTTCAACTTCAGCTTCATCATCTTCATCTTCAACTACGGTATCTTCCACTGCTTCCTCATCTTCTGTAGCATCTTGAGCTGCAACTAATAAACCTGAACCTACCAAAACAAAATGCAAATACAAGAAAGACTGTTCAACGTCTAGTTAATCAACAGAAAATTGACATTGTAGTACCATTTTCTAACTAATGTTTGAAGAATTTCTTAAAAATCTGTCAAATCCAGTGTTTTGAAGCCTCAGTTATAAAATTTCGCATTCAAGTGATTGTCTTTGTTGATCCTTCAGTCTTTTTCCTTCTCTAATAACTTTCTGAACCACTCACTTATGTGCCAGTAAGTTCAAACCCAAAAGGTTCGCAGCCAGATAACAAACAGTTCAGCATTCACACAGCAGTGCTTAAACTTGCAAACGGCAACCAACTTGCCTTAAAAGCTATTGTTTAGTTTTTCAACATGTCAACATATTACAATACTGTAATTCTGTTTTGTCATTACAAATGTGAAAATTAGAAGACATTGCTATTGCCAGGAAATTATTTCAGTGAATACTGTTTCTTCTAAGACTAATAAGTTTAATCAATCAACGAGTAGTATATTCTTTTCATCTGCTGGTATCAGAAGACTACATTTTCACAGGCAGTGAAAAAGTTATTATTTTTTGCAGTTCTTTTCATTCAGGTTTTAAAGCACAGTCCTTTTAAATACAACTTCCTCGGTATCACATACTGCTATATCCATATGTTCAACAGAACCTGAACATGAGTCAGTAAAGAAATCTGATCTAAAGCAAGGTTCCATGACAAGTGCAGTCAGATAGCTCACTGCCTCTTGGCTTTGATGGAACGAGTATCATGCATTCAAACACTGGGCACGTGCAATTAATACAAAGAGTGCCAACAGGACACAGTTCTGTCCACTTGCAGTTTGGAGCACGTGCAGGCTAGGCTGAGAATTTCATTTAAAATATACACAAAACTACACTGTGTATGAGGGCGTTAATAAAGCTAACGTTTTCCAAAAATTAAAGAGTAGAAATGAACAGGTGATTGATTTACCCAAGCCAGGGGTGGGGGGGAAGTCTAATTGCGGTGAGCACACATTTTAAACAAATATTTTAAAACTTCGATGGGGAATTAGAATCCTTGAGCAGTTTATCGAAGAACTTCAAGATTGTCAGAACTAGAAAAAGCAGATATCCCCCACCTTTTCAACGGTAGTTTCAAAAGACTTTAGCTCAACCACGTGCAATACTTAAAATCAGTGTCATTAGTCTGGGGTTATCTGCTTAAGTTTTTAAACTTGTCATTGTAGAAATTAAGATTTTTATAAAATTATTATTACTTTTTTTTTTTAACTAAAACCTTTGTATCTGAACAGGCTACCGCTAAGGCACAGGCACTCTTCACCAGTAGCTGCGCTGGCGCGTTTTCTGAAGCCTCTAATTTTCAGTCCCTCCCGATGGCTGTCGGAGGGGGCTGATGATGTGGCAACAGCGAGAAGTGCCCGGGAGGGACAGGGGGAGCCCGGGCCCGGCGTGTGCCGCAGCCCCGGGGCAGAGCCGGGCGAGCTGGCTGCCCGTCCCTTGCCAGCGCTCCGCGGCGGAGCGGCGATTTCCAGACGGTGAATCAGATAACGCCACGGCGCGAACAGAGACCAGTACCGGCCCACCCGAAGGACACTTGGGGTGGTGGAAGGAGAGAGGCGAGGCCCTGAGGAGACCTCATCCCGCGGCGGCTACACCCAGGGCGCCCTTACGGCGCCAGAGCCCCATCCCGGGCCGAGGAGGGCGGTCCGGGCGCCGGCACACGTGTGCGGGGCGGCCGGGATGGCCTTGCCCGCCGGCGATGAATGAGCAGCGCCTGCCGCCAGCAGCGGGAGGGCGGCGCTGGGCTCCCCGGGCCCGACAAGAGCAGCTCCCCCTGCACAGGTCGCTGAGGAGAGGCCGTAGAGGGCTCCCCCCAGCCGCTCCCGCTTCCTTCCCTCCTTAGGTAGACGAGGCCTCCCTCCCTTCTTCCCTCCTCAGGTAGACAAGGCCTCCCCTCTCCCTCCTTCAGGTAGACGAGGCCTCTTACCTGGGCCGCCGCCGAGTAGTAGAGCGGCGGGGAAGACGAGCAGGGCGAGCAGCAGCAACCGCGGCAGGTACCTCATGGTGGCAACCGTAGCAACAACCACCGTGTACACACACCCCCCCCTTCCCTTAAATCCACCCTCCCTCCCAGCCGCTGCGGGCCGTGTCTAAATGGCGGCGTCCGCCTCCATCCGGGGCTGGGGCCGCTCCCCCCGGCCACGCCCCCGCGCGCCGCCGCCGCGGACGTGGCTGCGCCGGGAAGGAGGCAGGACGGTCACGTGAGCCGAAGCACACGTCTCACCCCCTCCGCCACGCGTGCGTCACTCCTCCCCATCCCACCCCGCGCTTGTCGCGGCCCGTGCGCTCGGGCTTCCCGTCTGTAGGGATGTGGCGGCGGTTTGGGGGCGCCCCGCTTGAGGTGATTCGGGGCCCGGAGCCCTGGCTGCGGCCGCCGGAGGGCTGGTAGTGGCCGTTGATGCCTGGCTGGAGTGGAAAGGCGGTGGGGGTGCTTAGATCTCCCTGTGGGAAGTGGTGCTTGTCGGTCGTCCTGTCCCCGGCGGATGGACGGACGGATGGGGTGGGTGCGGGAGGGTAGGCCCGCTTCTCGGTCGTGTTAGTCGTTGTTAGTGTGCTGTGAGGGGAGGCCTGAAAGCTACTGACCGAGAGTGCTTTCTTTTGTAGGGTAACGTGCATCTTTAAAAAGCCGGGGAACGCTTTACTGAAACAAGCGCTATAAAAAAAAAAAACGCATCTCACAAATCTTCCCGGATTTAGAATAACTGGGTTTGAGGTATGGATTTGATGATTTAATTGAAAAAGCTTTCCAAAGCGTGATAAACAGTGTACGTGCAAGTGATATATTTACCTTCATTTCAGTGGCTCTACCGCTCTAGGACAGGAATCTCAGGGAAAAAGTTCTTCACATAAAAGGTTATCAGATGTTGGCACAGGCCACTCGGGGAAGTGGTGTGAATCACCACCCCAGATGTATTTAAAAGGCAGGTAGATGTGGTGCTGAGGGACATGGGTTAGTGGTGGACTTAGCAGCACTAGGTTAATGGTTGCAGTTGTGATTCTACTCGTGATAAATGAAAAGTTACCCACATTGAGAGGGGAAGCCTTTCCAAACCCCACAATCAAAGCACTCGTTAAAAATTCCAAGGCCAAGTTTTTTCCCCCTACTGTTAATTCAGCAGTTTGCACGCAAGGCACAATGAAACATGAGTAATGTTAAGTCGTATTCTGTGTTTTGCCATAACTTTGTTATTTGTGCATATGGAGCTTGCTGTGATGCCAGTGGTAAATGGAGTCTTGTAACTTTTATCTTTTTCTTATTATTTTCATTCACCTGATTTTGAATATGAAGATTACAGAAAAATAAACTACCAAAAGTTCCCTTTTATGCTAAGTTGTGTCTTAATCATGTTTTTAACATTCTGAAAATGCTACTGAAATGCTACTAAATATTGACTGAAGATGAAGCACGATTATGAAAACTAAAGAACATCCACTCTTGCTGATAAAAGTAATTCTTATCAGATAATATCCATGTGATAATACTACTTTTTCTGCAAAGGCCTTTAAATTTGTTTAACATAATAATCTTTCGCCAAACATATTTAACTTAGCCTAGTCATGGGTTGGTTGTTTTGTGGTTGGTTGGTTGGTTTGTTTTGGAAAAGCAGCCAAATACTTTTCCTTGGGGGAAATAAAAGAGAGAATACTAGCATGCTGTAGGAGGTTTTCTGTTTAGCACTGTAGGATTTGAAAGGGCCTGGAAAACAAATCATCATAAGAGCAGTTGAAGGAACTGGGATTGTTTAGTTTGACAAAGGGGAGGCTGAGGGGAGACCTCATCGCTCTCTACAACTACTCGAAAGGACATTGTAGAGAGGTTGGTGCTGGTCTCTTCTCACAGGTAATTAGTGATAGAACAAGAGGGAATGGTTTCAAGCTCCAGCAGGGCAGGTTTAGACTGAACATTAGGAAAGAATTTTTCACAGAAATAGTGGTCAGGCACTGGAATAGGCTGCTGAGGGAAGTGGTTGAGTCAGCATCCCTGGACTTGTTTAAGAGTTGTTTAGATGTGGTGTTGGGGGATATGGTGTAGGGGAGAACTTTTTAGAGTAGGGTAGATGGTTGGACTCAATGATCCCAAGGGTCTTTTCCAACCTGAATGATTCTATTATGTGTCTTCCAAGCAGTGACTAGATACTTTATATGCTGCTTTCTCCACCTGAGTTAACTGATCCTGTTATTACTAATTAATTAACCTATGTGGTGGGCACACCTGAAAGGTGTTTATTGAAAGTGTGTGTGAAAATAATTGAGATACCTTGGCTAGCTTTAGCAAAACACTGACCCCAGACTGACTGCAATATTACAGCTGTGAAAGCCTATTGGGCTGCAGTTCTTTTGTGCTAAATACCCATATTAAATAATTTATAATCTGAAAGGGAAGACTGTATGAATAACTGAAGCAATTTTTTTTAATAGATACAGATTTTTTTTTTTAACTGTCAGACTGCTCTCTGTATTCAGACATAAAAAATAACTGTTGAAAATAATTGCATTATTATAGCTTTTAGATTTGACATCTCTTGAATCTGATGCTAATTCTAAGACTGGAGTTCATCAGGAGTTCATGTTGCCCACAGGAATTTTGCGTGTGGTTGTAGTTACGTACAAGCATTGTCTACTTGCATTTTAAAAAGCTTTTGAATTAGAAGTTACAGGTCAAGCTGTTAAAAGGAAAAATGCCTCCAGTTTCATCAAGTATATTACAAAAAGACTGAGCATTCCTAATAACTGTGGACTATAAATAAAGTTTACTTAATGTTTCCAGGTTCTCCCATGTGTATGTTTGTTTTTCTAAGATATCAGCAAAAGACAAATAGTTGTTTGTGCACTTAGAGAGAGACTTCTTATGGGACTTCCTCAGCTGCATTTACTCAGTGGTTTCTATGAGAGATGGATTCAGCAAAGTGCTGTTAAGAGCAGTGTCATACACAGAGTCCTAACTTCTTGTCTGCTTCCTGTTTCTCAGTTCTGGATGGCGTACTGGGATGTCTCAGGAAGAAGACGGCTGAAATGTTATCTGACTAGGATACAGATCTTGTTTTTAACGTAGAAGGAAGTTTTGTTGGTAAAATCAGGAGATTGACTTTATTACTTTGTGGGTTTTCCTGGAATTTTGCATGTTAGAAAAACGTATACTTTTTTTTTGTCAGTTGTTTTTCTCTGAACTTTGGTATAGCTGTGTGTACCTTGCAGTGCCACCCTGTGCCAAGAACTCCACTACTTAACGATTCTCTTCATGTTCAGGTCAATGCAATGGTTTTGATGAGTAACCTCCCTAACCCAGTGCATGCCAAAGCGGTGGCTCGTTGCTTTTGCTGGGACTTTTCATGGGCTCACAGATAAGACCAATTTTTCTGCTTTCCATAAAGTGTCAAAAGCTATAAAATGTTCTTTCAATAGTTTGTGATTTTTTTATCCTTCTGTATTTTCTAGTGCCTGCTGAAATTCAAAGAGCTAATCATATACTTCAAGAGAATTGTGTCAAGTATTCCCTTTATTGCTTTAGGTGGTTTAGAGAAGTAAATCTTTCTATATGGAGTTTTAGCATTTTTCCTATTAATTTCTATAGTATTTTTCAAAATGACCAACAGTTACTATATGTGGCAGTTAGTAATGATTCCAATATGGATCTCCCACTTGGACCTATCAAGGTGGTGTGTTTCTCTCTCATCACTGGTTGTAACTCTGCAGGATCAATTTATTTGGAATTCATGCAGGCAGAAATTACCGGTATCACAAGCCTCAGCCCTAGGAGTCCTGTTGGCTGTTTCTGGTGGGGTGGTAGTACAGGAGACAAAGCAGTGTTCACAAGAGCTCTTAATGAAATCTGCTAGATTTTGGCCTGAATTGTGGGGGTTTGCTTTGAAAGTCAGTGCTTTCCCATTTTTTTATTTTATTGTATTTTTTACAAGAAGGAATTTTGGTTACTCTGTTGCAGCAAATTTGTCTCAAAGACACACAAGTTCCTTATTTTATCTGGAAAAAAGAAATGCATCTGAATATCCACCTGATACAAATACATGGAGAAATTATGTGTTCCACAAGCTTGACTAATTAGGTATGTTTCAGAGAAGCAGAAAGAATTAGCTGAAAATTTTAGTAATCTTCACAAATTTGTCGTCATCAGCCGTGATTGCTTAACCAGATTTATGAATTCCATGTGCTGCAACAGGAAATTATGTATGATTGTGATAGGAGAGGAACGGCCTAGCTCAGAGTTGCCCAGCTTAAGACTCTTTCCAACACTTTGGTTGAAGGTTGAGGTGATGGTTTTGCAATATAGACAGCTTAGAGTGTACAGATTATTTTTCGTGTCTAGATTTTTGCTCTTGCCTCTGCATGAAAAGCAGAAAGTCGTTGACACCAAAATGAAAGGTATTTTTATTCTGTAGTGTAAATTAATTATTGCTACTGATTCAGTTATAGTCTGGCCCTTTGTCAGATGAATGTTGGTGTGGTCATGGAATTCCTAAGTCTAGTCTTTCTAACCAAAGAGAAGGGTGCTGCACTGTCAAATTATAGTAG
This sequence comes from Thinocorus orbignyianus, assembly GCA_013400375.1. Lineage (NCBI taxonomy): Eukaryota > Metazoa > Chordata > Aves > Ciconiiformes > Thinocoridae > Thinocorus > Thinocorus orbignyianus. Next base: position 645,196 of record VXBW01004510.1, read on the forward strand.
TACAAAGCTGGAGAGAGTCCTGACTTCTGAAGAGTTCCCCAGTTGCATCTAAGTGTTCTGGTTGTGAGACACTAATAAAGAGAGAACCTAATAGACTATGTAGGTCTGTCTTAAAGAAGATAAGTAAAAGACCAAATCTTTTGAGGTAAACAAATTGACTGTCTGTTAAATTACTGTTTATAAAAACTAAATAGTATGTGCAACATTGTTAAATTCTGCAAAAAAATTTAGCCCTGCAGTCAAAGTGGGTTTGTGGTTTTGGTGGTACTAGATGAAAGATTAATTTAACTGTGTTTATCTATTTTTTCTTGCCTATTGGTTGAGGGGTCAACATTGAGATTACAAATTACATTCACATTTCAGAAAACAAATCAAATTAGTAGGTGTGAGAGTTTGCCCAGGTGGCACAGTGGCTTAAGGTATCAGAATTCCCTTTTTACATAATTTACATAATTTTGATTTGTATTGTGGAAGAGTTCAGGAGTAGAAATTAGTCTGATGTAGTTGTGCATAGCGAACTGCCACAGTTCAGAACTGCTGACAGCTTGTTCTGGAGGGGTTGGGGCTGGCAAGCTCAGAGGTGAAAGGCTGCAAACCACCTCCCCACAGTTCAGCAAGAGATTGTACATGTTTTTTTCATATTGGAAATAAAATGGGACAAATGTCCACTGGTTTGTTTAGGGTTTTGTTTTGGTTTTTTTGGTGTTCTGAGTTCCTTTGTATGTGCTTTACTTTTTTGATTGTACATTGCAGTCCAGAAAGATAGCAGGGATGTCTGGCTGCTGCAAAGAAAATGGGTCTGGTTCTGAACACTATCAAGTCTATACAGCTTGTCTTCTTCAGAAGATATAAATAATAATAGGTGTGGTGTTAATAAGGTATAAGCTTTTGAAGGAGCATGAGGACATCTCTGTGCTAGAAAAGCTAGCAGGCTAACGAGATCCTGTGTGCTGCTTGCAGTGTTCAGCTGTCCTCTAACACTATTGCAACCCAGTCCCTCTGCTGTGTTTGTATAACAAGGTGTTTTGCAACATACGTATATTTTACTGACTGTGTATACTCATGCATCCCTCCAAAAGGAGCTCAAGTAGCTGTCTAGCCAGGAGCTGGTAGCAAGTCATCAAATAGCAAGCTGGTGAGGCCTGCATCTCTTGTATTATATATTTATGCCTAGGACATTAACACTCTGCAGCACCCTAATTGGCTTTCAGACTCCATAATATAAGCTCTGTATGAACACAGAAAAACAGGGAGCCAGAGGGAATGGGGTGCAGCGCACAGTAATATTTATATTGTTGGTGCTTAATATAACCAATAAACCTCCAACCTCTAATTTTTATAATGTCATTAATTAGCTGTCCGGTGATTGCTATGCTCTTCATGCACTTCTGTAACAAATGTACATTCATGGTAATAAAATCTGAGCCTCAGCTGTAATTTATGCATACCTTGTCTTAGAAAAAAAACCTGTCAATTGCAGTAGCAGTTTTTAAGAACAAGCTGTCAGTGATAAACCCAGAGCTGGAAATAATGCTTTATACATTCTGTATAGAGCCTCTTTCTAGTGTGTATCTTACAGCATTCTTTTAGGAATAGAATCACAGCAATCAGATGTAACCAGCTGTTCAGATCTTTGCCTTGTGCCCTTCAGTATGTGCATTCAGTTGTCTTCTAGCTTGAGCTGTTCTCCATTCAATTGTGTCTAGTTGGCTTGAGAGATAAGCCTGTAGAATAAGTTACAAAGCAACTAAACTTTTTTCTTAGACGCTTTCTCCCTTTGTGAGAGGTCAGGAACATCAGCTGGGCTTGCCTGGAGGAGGTAAAGCCTGCAGAGTAAAGGAGCTGTAGGTTTAGTTCATGTAATGACTCTCTTCCTTCTTTGTGTGGAAGTATCTCCTATGATCTGTGATGCTGCACGTAGAGTACTGTACATCCTCAGGCATGTGCTTCTCATTCATTAGAATCACTGAAAGCATTTGTTGACTCCATTCTTGACCATCTTCCCAGCTGAGTGTATCTCACTGAGTAAACAATGCAAATTAACTGGTTTTGGCTTATGCTGTAATAGAAACCTTCAGATTTGTTTTAAAGTCACTAAATAGGATGTAACATCTAGTGTCATAAGTGAAGGGTGCTTTTTTCTGGGTAAATTCCAAAGTGTCATAGAAATCTGATAATTAAATCTCTGTAGGTGTTATAATGATAGAAAACGAGTATGACCTTATGTATAATACAGGACATAATTATGTGTTTACTGGACATAATCAAATACGCAATAATTTGAAGAGTAAACCTTCATTGTGAGGCACATAAGCTATTTGATTCATAGTGTTTTCATCACACTTTGTGAATCTCAGTCTAAGTACATAGGATTAATAAGATTTCTGTGTTCTTGTACTACAGAGCCTTTCTTAATCAGCTGAACAGACCCATTTGTACATGCCTTAGCCATTCAGGACAGATCTTTTTCTACAAGATTTTCTTTTCCAGGGTAAAGTTCTTCACCTTTTCTTTCAGTCCAGTAATAGCTTCCTTCTTCCTATTACGTTCAGTGGTAAAAAGATTATCTGTGTCCTAGTGAGTGTAATAGTGGGGAAAAATTAACCATGTTTGAACAGACAAAGAACCAAAATCTAGCACAGGGTTCATCACTGCTTTTCCTTAGTGTTAACTGAAGGGTAACTGTGTCTTGAACAAGACCAGCTATGACAAATTGCAAAGAGAATTACTTGGAGAAACTGCAACGCTCCAGTCTTCAGATCCAGAGCACATAACCTACTGACAGGTAATTTAGCCTATTTACTTATAGATTTGCTTTTTGAATATTAAAATACAGAATTTATTATGAAACCTAACAGTGTCTGAGGCTGAGTCCTTATTAAGACTTTTTTAGTAATGTTCGTAAGGGAAAAAGAATCTAAGAGCGGGCCAGTGTCACTTGTCATGTATGGTGAAAGAAAAATTATATTATAAACCTAAAGTCTCCAGAAGAGGGAAATAAAATACAACCAGTAAGAGAACATGTATGTTCTCTTTTCTGGCTTTTATTCTGTCATGCCTCTTTTTCATACAATTTATATAAAAAATGTAAAATAAGGTATCTACCTTTTGTCAAATGTACCAGGAGTGCTACCAAACATGAAACAATACACTGATCATGAGCTGGAGGAGACGCTGACTTTTCAGAGGCTGAGATCTTTCAGAGTCAGTGGGACTCTTGGCAGAACCCGTTGCTATCACCACCTCACCCAGGTACTGTGGTTCTGTGTCATGGTTGTTGGGGCACCACCTGTGCTGGGGTCACCCTCAGCTTCTAGCCCATTTTTCATTGTGGATGAGCCCCATTCCTGCTGACAGGAATGTCCCTGACAGCCCGGGCTTTCTTGAGCCCTATACTGAGTACTGTGGGACATTGTTCCCAGGGTTCCCTGATAGTTGCTAGTAAATCTCCAGATCATTGCTGAAGACTGCAGCCAGGGTACAAAAGTAGATCACAGCCTTCTGTGTAAAGCAGATTACAGGCTTCTGCATCAGAAGTGACCCCTGCCTCCAGGTTCCTGAACTCTTTAGTGGGGAATTAGTGAAAGTATGAGGGTTTATAAATCATACATGGCTAACTTGTATCATCTAGCCAACAGTCATCAGCTCAGCAGTAATCTGCTGGCTCTCAGGAGTCTCATATTCTACCTGGATGTCAGTAACAAGGCAAATAGTTCAGAGGTCTGTCACAGGACCTGTTCAATTTAATATTTTTATCAATGATTTGGAGGGAGTAAAAGTGCTTGTAATGTTTGTGGATGGTGCCAGATCAGGTGCTGGTGGAGGCCTACCAGATATGCTTGAGTGCAGGGCTGCCACCCAGAGGGACCTAGGCAAGCTGCAAGAGCGAGCCAACAGGAACCTTCTAAAACTAAACAGACAAGTCCCCCACCAGGAAAGGAAAAGTCGAGCAGCCCAGACTGGAGACTGACTGACAGAAGCTTCTGCTGTCAAGGACCTGGGAGGTCCTTGTAGATGTTAAGTTGCCATGAGCAGCAGCATGAAAGGCCAAGAGCATCCTAGGTTATATCAAGAGGAGCACAGCTGGCAGTTCAAGGTGAGTGACTGTTACCTCTCTAATCAGTGTTAAGAGTACACCTAGAATACCATGTTCAGTCTTGAAACCTCCCCAACCGAGGGATGATAGAGACAAAACTGTGTCTAGAAGCTTCTGCAAACTTGGAGAAAGATAGGCATCAAAATTTGCAACATTTACATTCCAATCCTTTAATTCCTTTTCCCCTTGAAGAAGAGAAAAAGGTAATAAATTTTTATTCCCTTGTTTATTTGGGATAACAAATTTGCAAAGCGTTTGATCACTACTTGAAATTACATGATTGCATAAATATCTGTACAAGACAAAATTCTGCACTGAGATTCAAGACCTGTGAAGGACTTAAGGAGTGCTGTCTTAAGTTGAAAGTTCTTGAAGAGAAACGCAAGTTTATATACTTTCCTGCTTCTCAAAACCCTCAGCTTGAGTTGGTAGAAGTCTGCCCTGAGAAGGGAAGGGGAAATGGCTGCGTGTGGCAACGAGGAACTCTCCTTTGCAGATACTGATGATGCTTACAGTGTTGTATCAGTCTGAATTATACCTCTGCTGTCTGTGATTCTCAGACTTTATCTGATCTCTTTTTCCATCTGTCAGTCTCAAGCCGCAGGAAGCGGTTTTGTTGTTGGTCTTTCACGCTGTTTTGCTGCAGCTTTTGGTTCTCTCTTTTGAACTCACAAATCTGCTGTTGAATTTTCTTCATCTCAGCTTGTTCATTTTCAGATCCTGTTTACAGGATTCAGAGCTGGGCAACCAGCTTATTCTATTAGTATTACAGCTGCTGATTTTCTGCCAACCTACCATCCTTTTCTCCCTGGAATTTTGTTTGCAAGGATAGGAGGCTTTTCCTCCCTTAGCACATGCAGGGCTGAAGTTACAGTCTTGGCCTCATGTTCCTGTGTTTTTTTTCTGCGATGCTGCAGTTTATATCTTTCTGTCTGTCTTGTGTATGATATTATGCATCTCCAAGCACTGTCTCCTAAACCTGGTCTTCAGTTCTGCCTAGTACTTTATTTGAAGGAGATAATACCCAGATTTAAGTTCCTGCACACGCTTCAGAAGGGCTTTCTTTTCCATCCTGGCATCCTCAAGACATTTGATAGCGCTTTTTCTCCTTCATTTTTCTCCTTTGTGAATTTGCCTTTTGTTTCACTTCAATCTTCAGTACCCTTCCTTAACTTTAGTTTACAGTTTTTCCCAAATGCTGTTGCTGGACAGTTTTTGTTTTTAACTCTTCAAAATTGGTCTTAACAAAAATGGTTTCATAGTAAGAATCAATAAACTGTTTCTTGTAATGTTTACTTCATCCTTCTAGTCACATGATCTGGACCTAAATTCCCTTCATTAAGTAGTAGTTTTCCCCTGTCTTTAACCTTCTCCAAAAGCATGTAATCACACTAAAGATCCATGATTCTGGTTTGTTCTTGCTGAGCTGCTGTAGCTCCTTGGTGGCCTCACTGAGATTTGTAACCATCTCCCAAAATTACAATTTTTCCAAATGGTAATTAGACTATTTTGTTCCACGTGTATCTGAAGATGGTTTGTAAGGATTCACAGGGTTCTGTGAGTGGAGAGAATCCCTTTATTGCTTGTATCTTCTTGTTTCTAATCTTCCTTGGGAGCAAGTGATATCTCAGAATGCTGGAGTAAAAAGTCCTTACCAGCTTTCAGCATTTCTTTTGGGGGCAACCACATTTCTGTCACCAACTAATTAGAAAAATGAGAGGTCACGTGGGTTGACAGTAATCTATTTGTAGAAGGTGAAAAGGCAACTGGGCGGTAAATTTGAGTAAGCTTTACCCATGCTGTTACAGCACCAGTAGAGTCGTGCCATCCTGTTGCAAAACAGGAGGTAACACACTCCGTTCAATTTATGCAAATTATTTTTTCACTGACTTCAGTGGAAATTTTCCATCTGTGAAGACAAGTCATTGTCGACCAGCATGATAAAACGATGAGAATGAAGGGGCCCACCCTTCTGCAATGCCTACAGTTCTTGCACCTGCATCAAGCTCCAGTGGAGTGAAAAGTCTCAAGAATGTCATGGTCACATTTTGGCCATCTTACAGCAATCTTTCACTTTAAAGCAATAATTAAAAAAAAAAAAAAAAGCAAATGACCAAGAGATCAAAATTAAACTATTGGCCAATGCACTTGATTTCAGAAAATGGAAAAAAAGCAATATTTACATTAAAGCAGTAAGAAATACAAGTCTTCTAATGCTCAGTGTGTTGCTGTGCTGAATTCTGAGTAGGCTGACAAAAGGGAGATTTTACCCATTGAAAAAAAAAAGGCAAAAAAATGTTTGAAATGCCACTGAATTAGTCTTGGAAGGAGTGTGACAGACAGAATATGCTACAATAGTTTATATAATAGGTCATACAACTTTTTTTGCTGAATTTTCCAGATATTGTAATAAAATTAATAATAAACAGGAGTAGAGTTTGATCCATTATTTTAATTATTTTTCTTTTATTTTTTTCTTCTTACACTACCTCTAACTGAAAAAGACAACTATAAGAACTATGAGAGAAGGCATCTCAGGTTCTGGTGGAAACTCTCTCTTAGTACTTCCTCTTTAGTTGGATTGTGTACACTGTTTCCACTTCTCTGTTTGACTGTATCGGACCTGGTATATACACTGTTGTCATACAAAGAATTAGATGATATACTATTGTTGCTCCTCTCTGGTTGTTTGGAGGTTCTGCCTGTTCTCCAGTGGCTGCCTACCAGAAGTGTGCAATTTGTAACCTGTAATAATCTGTAATTAAACATTATTTACTTTAAAAATGAATTAAAAATTTTAATCATTTGTAGCCTGAATGGGAACTTCAGTGAAACTGTCCTGCCCCCTACATTCATTACTCAGTTAATCCAAAGCACAACTTCAGCACCTGCATTGGATATTTTTAACTCTTTTATATTCTACATCTAGGAGGCCTAGCACTTTCATATAAAATGTTGAAACATAGGTGTTACTTGAAGCACTACCACGAGTTTTATCAGACACGGGTATTTTCGTCATTAAAACCTCTGTTCAACCAGCGTGACATCTTACCATGACTTCTTCTGGACTGGCTGGGAGTTTTGCTAGCTGTGTTCAGAGTATCTTTTCCAGAGAACACTTTCTCACATCCAGCTTTTTGTACTATCTTGAATACAGAGGCATGGGGCTGAGTGAGAAAATAAGCAGGAGTCTTTAGTAATGCAATCCAACAGCAACTCCTCTGCTTCTACAAATGTGTCTTCATGAGAAACTACAAGGTACTTAACTGGTAATTGTTCTGACAGTGAAAACTTTTTTTTCAATAGTGTCTTCTCCATCTATGTTTTCTTCTCAGCAGCCCAGCATTCTCTGTTGAGGTATTGGTTCTTCATTGCCTATGGATTTCTCCTCTGGGAAAAACTTGTCTACACCTGAAGACTCCTCCCAGCTGGCTACACAGAAAGGTGTGTTGCTTCTATGGCAACTGTTTCTATGACTTAGTGACTCCATTCCTTTTTGAGAAATATCTTGAAAAATCATATAGATTAAGAACTTTAAAAAATTAATTTTAAAATAATGGTTTCAAGGCATATTCATGGAAATAATATAATAGAGCTGTGGAGAACAAGTACTTTGGAATTTAACACAATACATACATCTCCTTAAGCGTGTATCCTCCTTCATCAGGAGCCACTTAGCAAAAACATGATGCATCTCCAGGGATGTTCACAGCAGCACTGTGAACGTATTCCCAAATTTATCTTTCCTACATGTGCATGCCTCTTCCATTTAAACAGATGTATGTATAAATCTCAAGCCTACTGTCAATCATGGAATCGTCTAGGTTGGAAGGGACCTTTAAGATAATTGAGGCCAACCCTTAACCTAGCACTGCCAAAGCCAGCACTAAACCAAGTCACAGAATTGTGGAATGGTTGGAGTTGGAAGGGACCTTAAAGATCATGGAGTTCCAACCAGGGACACCTCCCACCAGAGCAGGCTGTTCGAAGTCCCATTCAGCCTGGCCCTGAACTCTCAGCAGTACCTCCACCCATCTTTTCAATACCTCTGAGGGTGGTGATTCCACCACTTTCCTGGGCGACCTGTGCTCGGTGACCCTTCTGCTGAAGAAATTTTTTCCGAATATGGGGATGAGATCATGGCCTGCTGCTGTGCTGTGGGATGGTCAGGTAAAGGCACACGAAGTAAAGGGACTGCAGAAAAACAGAACGGGATTTCTCTTAACATCCAAGAGGACGTGAAGGCTCCCCATCAGTATGTTGGTGACTTATTTAGGTAGCGGCTGCCGCAGCGAGCTCTCCCCGGGACAGTAGGTGGCGGCCAGGTCTACCCGCTTCCGCGGCTCCCCTCACACCGGCCGTTGGGACACACCCAACGATCAGCCCGACGTCAGGCGCCTGCAGCCAATCCCCACCCCGGATCCCGAGAAGTGGGCGGGAGCGGGTTCGCGTTCGCTTCAGTCGCGTGGCCTCGCGCGCACGCTAGGCGTTTGTCCTGGTGGCGCCGTAGGGGGCGGCCCGGCCCCTGGCGCCATGGCAGCCGCCGCCACTGGCATGGATTACCGGGCCATAGCCATGAGCCAGGCCGTGCCGGGGCAGTTTGACGACGCGGAGTGCTCTGACGGGTAGGAGGAGGCGATGGAGGGGCGGGGGGGGGGGGCTCGGAGATCGCCAC
>VXBW01004510.1:653979-707552 GCA_013400375.1 Thinocorus orbignyianus
TGGGAGGGGAGGCGGGGCCGGCCTGGAGAGGCGGAGGCCCCGGCGGTTCCCGCAGGCCTCGGTGGGGCCGCCGGTGTGGGAGTGTTTTGTGGGCGTCTGTACCAGAAAAGGATGAGCGGGGAGGGGAGCGGTCCTGCACGCCGCCCGGCAGCGGGGAGGGCAGGTGTGCCGCCCCAGCTGGAGCGGGGCGTGAGGAAAAGCTTTCCTCTTCCATTATTTCAGGTATTTCTGCTTCACCGCTAAAGTGAGCAGGCCTGGCTGCAGACTCGGGGTGGTGGGAGCTGGTTCACCTGGTGGTATTTGGTTGTAACTGAACACGTGAAACCTCACGAGAGAATGGCAAGTTGCTTAGGACAGTAAATAATTTTGGCCCATTTTGCCATCAAAACACATTTTCTGTTCACACTGGAAGTCTAGATCTTTTATATTTACTAGGGAGTGAATAAGGAGTTGTCTTATGTTACACTTTCAAGCCATTTTCTTCTCGGTTTATTATTCATTTAACTGCCTGAGGAGAATCTGCTTTGGCACATACTTGTTCTGGCAGAAAAACATAACAAGCTACAGACATTGAGACATGAGTGAGTCAAAAGGGTTCATTTATCTCACAAATTCTTTTGTAGGCCTATCTTTTTTTCATGTAGGTTGTGCTGGTGCCCTGAGTTACCAGTGGGCTGGCTGGTTCCCTCTGGTGAGATTTTGTGCCATACCTTGTCAGGTGGAAATCTGCTCTGGCACCAAGCGGAATGGTTCACCTCTGGTGAAGGAGCCCGCTGGCCTGATCTGGTGCATTCGCCTGTTTTGAGTTAGAGGGATCAAATATTATATAACTGCAGAACAAGTTAGAAGGCAGCACTAATGTGGTGAAGAAGGTAGCTTAAATGTAGTCCATAGTGACATCTTCATATATAGTTACTTAAAGACAGGTGAAGTGAGAAACATCCCGTGGAGAACTAACCTTTTGAAATAATTTGTTGGGATAAATGTGTTGAATTTTTGATGACTGTAACAATTATTTATAACTATATTAACATCTGTGTTTGAAGTGAGTTTACACAAGACACAGAAACAGCTAAAGAAGGTGAAGTCACTGAGAACTGCCAGTCATGCATGAGTGAAGAAGTTAACACTGAGGAAGGAGATGGTGACGATGACAGTGATGATGAAGAAGAAGATGAAGACTGGGACTGGGATGATGAGGTTGGAAGACTCACAAAGCGCCACAATGCTGCTGGTGGATGCAATCCACAGGTATGTTGCAGACTGCTTTGTGAGGATCAAGGGTGCCCCAGGGCAAACGGGGCTAACCTGGAGGCTTTGGTCTTTGTTAGTTTTATGTTTAGTATAAATGGAAACAACTTTTTCCTCAAGAGAATTCCCTTTGAGCCCATTGCTCTGCCATGCCATGTGTGTATGCATGTTGCAGCCAGAGCTCCTCAATTTCCTTGTCTCTTGCTGGATTGTGTCTGTCACTACAGTTCCCCTTCTGTTTCTTAGCTTTCTCAAACTCTTTTTTTTTTTTTTTTTTTTTTTGACAACCCTGATCTCTACTGATGTTGCTTACCTTTGGATATTTGTGCTGTGTTTTTGAGCATCTTCCCCTTCCTTTCTATTCAGTTTTGAGACTGTACCTGCTTGTCACAACCCGGGGTGGAACGGGTTATGTTTTGGACTAATAGTGAAGGAGGCAAAAGAAAGCATAGGAGATGGAGGGGAGAGGTGCTAGAAGTGGATTAATTTAAAGTGTTTGCTGTTGGAGTAGAAGCTCTGGCATTGTGCAGAATAAGAAGCACATGTGGCATGAGAACTAGCAGCATTCTTCTGCTCAGCTTGGACACTGGAAGTTCAGAATCTCTTTTTTCTTACTGATACTAACATAACAGAATAGTTGAGATAAATTAGTGATGTTGATCATGGCACATCATGTCTGAGTCACAGAGCTGTCCTGGATGACTTATTCTTGCCTTCAGTTAGCGTTTTATGCTGTCCCATGTTGGTGAAATAATGTTCTGATACTGTTTTTAGAGAATGCTGCTTGTAAGAAAAGATACCATCTTGGAAAGTTTTATGTGATCATTACTTTCTCATTTTTTCTTTCCTTTTTCTCTTTGTGTCTGTCTGCTATTTCCCTTCTGTTTATACATGGAAAAAGTGTTAACATGAGAGACTTGCAGCTCACTTCCCAGACAAAACAGAAACGTGAATTGGAGTGCTTATTGTGAGCTGACTTTTCCAGTGGTATTGCTTGTATTTCAAAGGGCTCTTTAGAGAAGACAGCTTATATTTACAAATCCTTTGTTGCAGGCAAATCGACAGACCCCTAGTAGCTATTCAGCAAAAATGTCTACCCCCACAGACAAGGCTTTAAGGAAATTTGAACATAAAATTAATTTAGGTGAGTAGAATTGTGTTGTCTTTTTTTATGGTAGCAGATACTACTTTGTGATGTTCTCAGACTAATTCTGCTTTCTTAAAGCCTGAACTCACTTGAATGGCAGTTAACCATTGCCAGAGAGATTAAAAAATGGCTTTTTGCATACTTGAAGTTGCCTTTAGTCTCTGTTAACCAGCTGTCATACCCCTTTCTCTCCACTTTCAGAGCCATGGGGCTGTTTTGGTGTTGGTAGGTTGGGGTTTTGTTTTTATCTTTTTTCCTTTTCCTTCTTCCCTTTGACTTCTCCAGACCAGATAAAGTGTTTTTTAGTGTTTCTTTCTCTGTGGAAGCAAGCTGTTTGGCTGGAGAGAGGCTGTCAGCTCTCTGTTGTTATGTCATTGATTGGGAAATTTGACAAGGTAGTAAACAGAGATTGAGTTTTCCTTCATAACAAAGTGTTTCTAAAACGAAGGCTCAAAACAGGAATGCTGGTACATGTAGCCAAATATAGCAGCTTTTATACCTTTAGCAATTAATCAAACACCATTTTAAATGCATCACAAGGAGAGAATCTTGGATTCTGTTGCTTATTCTGTTCAGACAATGGCATTCAGTTGTGGTAAGAGAATGGTGGACAAATGTAACGGTGAGATGTTATCCAAAAGGGATTACTTCTGGTGTTACATCTCCAAGTCTGTGGGACTGTCCTATTCATCTGTGTTGTTACCTTAATGTCCTTGGAATGTAGCCAGAGTGGAGAGCTGGGTTAGCTCTGGTACGTAGCTGAGCTCCCAGACTTGTTATAAAGAGCTCCACTTGGTTTTGAACGTTGTGTTGTGGCATATTGCCTGGCAGCAGAGTTGCAGGGGCAATTCTGAATGTAGGAAACTTCTTTGATTTGGGGGCTGGAGTGTTTTATTTCATTTCTTCTTATGTGTTTTTCAGATAAGCTGAATTTTGATGACTCTGTTATAAACCGAGTCACAGAAAAATCTCGACAGAAGGAAGCAGACATGTGAGTATTATTCCTGGTTCTGTTTTTGTTTAAGTAATTTAAACCCAGGAGAGTAGTTCTTAATTCCTAGTGTGATCCTGAATTTTAAATAAATTTATTAAGAAACCTCAAATTTGCAAATAGTCTGCATGCAGTTTGCTTTCTGGCTTCCAGATCAGTTGCTGAAGTCATTCCAAGGTTTTGATGCATCTGTCATTGCTGCTGGTAGCACATCTGATTCTATTGGTGTAGTGGGACAGAAGTGATGGCTGTCATTCCACTAGCAAAAGACTATTTTATCTCTGATACTCTTTTTTTCTTAAGGAGAATCAGAGATCCTTAAGCATTTGAGTTAGAAAAAATACTGGAAGCCTTTTGAAGGTTCCACCCGATGATTTGGTCATGAGAGGTACCTTTCTTTAAAAAAAATTTTTTTTTTTTAAACCTTCAGTTTATAACCCTAAGTTGTTAAGACAGGCCCTGTTTTCTGCTGAGTGAGCATAATTCAGTGCAGGCAAGAAGATACCTGTGAAAGTGAAGGGCACTGATGTTTATGGGCTTTGGGTTTGGGTTTTTTTTTTCCTTTTTTTTTACCCTGCAGGAGAAACCTTTGCTTTTGTGTGAACTGAAAGCCTTACTACGTGAGACTGTCCTCTTCGCTTTGCTACTGAATGTTATATTTTATTCTGTCAAGGTACTGAGTCCTTATGTAGGATTGTATCACTTTGTTTTCACTTCTGCTAGGTACCGGGTCAAGGATAAATCAGACAGAGCAACAGTAGAACAGGTAAGTCCCTACTGCATCAAACTTCTCTTTTCACCAGAACAAATAATGCGAAATTTCGGAATCAGTGGCAAAATGCATACTGTAAGAACAGAGTTTTGCCTTGGAATTCTGTTTCCTTTGTTATCCTGAAGGGACCTGTTGTTCCTTGGTTTCTTTCTTTGTATGAAGATTGTACTTGCTTCCATAAACATTTTGGAGCTCATTTTTGTGCGTAGCATTGTGATTTGATCATATATGCAATGCAGAATTCCATCTTGAACTTTTATTAAATTCCGAAGAACAATAAAAAAATGCTAGGTTTGGTTTTTTGCTTTTTTAGGTCTTTAGCAAGACTGAACTATTTCTGGCCCAAGGCCCTGTAGCTGCTGAATTTCAGTTATGATGGCTTTATCTTAAGAGAATCCTTATTTTAACACATTTAGTGCAACTGTGGGTGGGAAATCATTGTCTTCTGTCTCTTCTAGAGCTGACTGAAGGACATATGCTTACCTTTAAAAAGCATAAAAAAAATTCTGAGTGGCTGCTCTTTGGATTATCATTTGATCCTTAAGAATAATCTGATGCCATGGATGCTTTAATATAGTGCTAAGAACAGTAGGTTTTATCCTCTTCAAAGAGAGCAATTGTGGTGACTTTTCTGTATTAAATTTGAGGTGTTGGATCCAAGGACCCGGATGATTCTGTTCAAGATGCTCAGTAGAGGTATCATTTCAGAAATCAATGGCTGCATCAGCACAGGGAAAGAAGTAAGTTTTACTACAAATGACATGATAGTCTTTTTCTCAGCAAGCTAGGCGGCATCTTCTGATGCTCAGAAGATGTATTGAAATACTTGGTTTTAATAGTATTTTTTTTTTTGGTGTTGCTTGATTGGTAGGAAGTTATCTTAAGATAGAATGCAATTTATGTTAAAGGAAACATATTTCCCCAAGTGTGAAAGATTTCTCATAATACTTAAATGTTATCTTAAACTTGTGAATCTTGTTAATTGTATATCACAGCTGCAGTTTTTGTAAAGGGTGCATACATTATGAAACAATGCCTGAAAAAAAACATACAAACTCAGGTAATTCTTCATCTGAGACTCTTCTGTGCAGATCAGACCAGCTGCACGTGTCAACAAACATGGGAGTATCTAAACAATACAACAAAATTCTGTTTAAAATACTTGAAACCTTAATTGCTTGTACAAAACCAGTGTGTTTGTTGTTGTTATTCTCAAGTAGTACTGTGGATAATTAAAACCAGACTACAAATCTCCAAGTAAATTAATAAATCAGTCTTAGAATGTCTAGTCCCAAGGTTGATCTGGATTTCATCCAAGTCATTGGATGCTGATTAAAGGTATGCTTCTACCCTATGTAGAGGTTTCAACATGAGATATTTGGGCCATGCCTTAAGGCTAAAATAGTACACACGCTCAAATTGACCGTTCACTCAAGGGCACGTTTTAGTCTGCAAAATGTGGGTGAGGCAGAGTTTTCCCGTGTGTCGTTGTTGCATTGGCACATCCTTTCCCAATTTTAGGTCCTTCCCATAAGCTGCCTCTGGTAGAAAAAGAGATTGCCCTTGTGTGCAGTCTCACTCAGCTGGGTGAGACAGCATATCGGAGCTTTTTCAGGATGTCAGAAAGAGAAGAAGAGAGATTGTGTTTGTTTAAAGAGTGTTTAATATTATTTCTTCTCTTCATAATCTGATAGGCTAATGTATATCATGCCAGTACTTCAAATGGAGAGAACAGAGCAATAAAGATTTACAAAACCTCTATTCTGATGTTTAAAGATCGGGATAAGTATGTGAGTGGTGAATTCAGGTGAGTTGGACTTCTGCCTGGTTTTACTGGGGAGGTGATGTTTGAAAGGCGGTACGATCCCAGTGCTAATATTGCATTGACTGGCTAAGAGTCTCTATTGTCTTTTATTTCTTCCTTTAAAGATTTCGTCATGGATATTGCAAAGGCAATCCAAGAAAAATGGTGAAGACTTGGGCTGAAAAAGAAATGAGGAATTTAATAAGGTGATTCTTCCAGTTTTTATCTCAGCATGCAAAATTAACTTAAACTTTTAGTTTGTAGGAGGTACTCTCCTTTTGCTAGACTGGCTGTCACTACTGTTTGGGGTCTCTGGAGTATTCAGGGAAGTGTCTTAAGCTCTCCTGTGGGAGAGAAAAGAAAGGGGAAGGAAAAATAAAGATATACTCTTCTGTCTTGCTGCTCGTACTCTAAGCTCTTCAGTGTCTGAATGCTCTGTCTGAAATGACTGAACAGTGAGGAAAATCTGGAAATAGCTGCTGCTGAGTAACACCACACTGGGTGATACAGGTTAATCAAGGATTAACCTGAACCGCGTAAAAAGTCTTTGTCTGACACAATAATGCTTAGAGAAGGGTCAAAGATGGTGGGTTTTGCTTTTTATGTTCATTTCATAATTGCTCTTCACAAGTGAGTTTCCTGAGTAGGGGAACTCTTGTGTATTATGTTTAGAGTGACAGAGCTCCTATAGGCAGTAGTGCAATGCAAATAGTAGGGTTTGTGTTAATTTTGGGGGGGCTTTGTTCCTATGTTACAGGTTGAATACGGCCCAGATACCTTGCCCAGAGCCGATTATGCTACGAAGTCATGTGCTTGTCATGGGCTTTATTGGTAAAGGTGATAGGTGAGTACATTTAGAATTTTTTTTTTTTTAATTAGCAAAGCATTTTATTAAAAACAATCAAATCAGCCCTCTGAATTTACCTACTATTACTTTAGGCTGGTAAACATGTTACTCTGAGTTGTGCATGTGATCTCTGAAATACCCAGGCATTTACCAGCTACTTCTGCAGACAATCTAAATGATTCTGAAGCCTCACTTGTGTGCAAAGTAAGTTTGTAAAGTGGCATAACCAGAGGTGAAGGCTGGAAAGGCTTGCTAATCATACCCGAAGATAACACGTTGCTTTGTAGTACAAACATTAACGTAACATGATCCAAATTAGCTCATGCTGGAAATGGAGCTCCATATGTATGGAGCTTGGCAAGCATATACCAAGCTTTGCTGCCCTACATGCTGCACTTAGTTCATGCCAACTTGTTTGACACCATGAGCGGTAGGATCAGGTACAGCAGTTAAAGCATTTGCAGCTGGTATGAAGAAGGAAAACTTACTCACTTCCTGTTATTTCTGTTGTAATTTCAAGGCCTGCTCCCCTGCTGAAGAATGCTCAGTTATCTGACTCCAAGGTTCGGGAGCTGTACCTGCAAATCATCCAGTACATGAGAAGAATGTACCAAGACGCCAGACTTGTTCATGCAGATCTCAGTGAATTTAATATGCTGTATGTTTTTAAACTTTGCTCTGAATTGTGACATCTAAAATGTATGCATTGGCACCTCTGTGTGAGAGTACTGATCTACCCTTAAGGGAGGGCAGGGTCCTTTTTGTAACTCAGTTTTGTAAGTTGTGTAGTTATGCGGGTTTTAACGCAGGTTTGAGATTTACACAAAACCCCCCCAAACAAAACCCCTCACAAACAAAAAGACCCCTCAAGTAGAGAAAAAAATAGTAAGAT
This sequence comes from Thinocorus orbignyianus, assembly GCA_013400375.1. Lineage (NCBI taxonomy): Eukaryota > Metazoa > Chordata > Aves > Ciconiiformes > Thinocoridae > Thinocorus > Thinocorus orbignyianus. Next base: position 661,684 of record VXBW01004510.1, read on the forward strand.
ATCTTTTTTTTTTTTCCCATCCCCCAGCTCTAACACTGCTTTTTGTGTTCACAAGCAAACTTTTTTCTTTAAAGTTTAATAACACAGCTTGTGTAGAGGAGGGAAAGGATTAACCCAAAAAGCCATTCTGGCTCGAATAAACGAGGTGTATGCTGGAGAAATACGTTCAGATTGTTTGCTGGTTCTTAAGTTTGAAGCACACTTAGTTCCCTACCCCTCAGTGATCTCCTGTGTGACATGGGTGGGGTGAGTGCAGCTCTCTGTCTGTCTGCAGGTACCACGGCGGGGATGTTTGCATCATTGATGTGTCTCAGGCTGTGGAGCACGACCACCCGCATGCGCTGGAGTTCCTGAGGAAGGATTGTGCCAATGTTAATGGTGAGTGGGCTGTGCTTCAGTGCTTCAGCTCTTGTTCTGATAGCTGATTTATTTAGGAAGGTAAACTATGTTCACCTGTGTTAAGGTGTAAATGACTGTAGAAACCTTTGAACTCCTGTTAAAATGCTCCCTCTTCAAGGTTCTCATGGCTGCCACAGGGAGCCGTGTGTAGTGCTGAATTAAGAAGTGTGTAGCCTATCTTGCTAGAAGTCATTTGGCCAAAAATGAGTCACCTGGCTGAATCTTAGATTTATGATAGATTTGAGTCCCAGTCTGCAGCAGTGCCCACCCTGGTCTTAACTTCCCTTATTTCAAGGACTGTGCGGGCATAGTGATAGGTTTCCTTCTGAGAGTTGGAATCCCCACGTGGAATTTGTCAGCTGCCAAGAAGCTACTGTGTGTTAGAAAGTTCTCTGTACTTACTTGCCCAGATCAGCTGCGAGCGTAGGATAATTTATTAAAGATGTTATCACTTGCCACAGTATTCTGATAAACAGGGTACTTTCCTGATATTTTTCTCTTGAAAATTTGGGCTTCGTGTGTGAGTGTGTATGTTACATAACAATCACCTCCTGGTAGGCTGTGTTTCTCTCTGAGGACAAGAAATCTGTCACTGCAGACTACTTTTCTCCCCCTTTTTTTTCAGATTGACTTTAGTCTAATTTTATAGAGACTGTAAGAGTCTGGGGAAAGGAATTCTGTGCATTTTGATGCTGTGTGTTGATAGCATGGCAAGTATGCTCGTCTTCCTTATTCCATTTCTGTTCATGGATTTCTAGTAACTCCCCTCTGGCTGAGATACTTGCACCCTTCCTCTTTTTTCATGTCTTCTGGCTTGCTTTTGCTAGATTTTCTAGTACCTCAGTAAGCTGCAGTGGTTTTGGTGTGTTTTGTTGTTGGTTTTGTTGTTGTAACTTTGTCTGTGTAGTCCTGCAGAGGCTCTGAGTTACACTTTGCTTTATGCCCTGCCCTAGCAGTGAGCATTTAAGAGACTTGTGCTTCCATGGGCACAGGGAACTGCCTCCAAACTATTTTTTTTTTCTGTTCTTTCTATGATTAATTTCTCATGGTGAGAGAAATCTCATGGCTGAAAATTTTAGTAAGAAACACTTAATAAGCAGTCCTCAGTGTCTTTCACTGCTATTTTTCAGTATAGAAGTGCAGTATCTGAATTTGGTTATATTTGATTAAGAAACTGATTCTGAGTGTAGTACTGAGGAGAATTCTAATATATTAATGTGTCTTTTGTCTTAGATGGATCATAATTAAACTGCACTGTGTTTCAGTGGATAGTTCTGTTTGTCTGGCAAAAGTTTGAGGTTTACATTCCTTATTCTTTGACATACGTTTTTCATCTTAGTCATTGCAAATACTACACCTGCCTTAAATTGTTTAGTACTTGGCCTCTGTTGCATAAGTCTGGCTCCGCTGAGATTGATTTAGCTTTTATACTTTTCCAGATATTCTCCATTCAGTATCTGTTGCATCTGGGAGATGAACAGTTTTATTTCAGGTGGCTGAAAGTTATCTGTTAACTGCACCAAGCATGATGCAGTGCGTACTGCTGAGACTTTTCCAAGTGGTCAGGGCCATTAGCTTGCTGTAACTGTCACTTCAGCATCACAGCTGCAGATGTGACACGGAATTACTTACGGTTTTTGTTTCTGCCCTTGCTTTCCTGTAGACTTTTTTCAGAAGCGCAACGTTGCAGCGATGACTGTGAGGGAGCTGTTTGAGTTTATTACTGATCCTTCTATAACAAGTGAGAACATTGATGACTATCTGTCTAAGGTAAGACCTCTTGGCCTTGTAGCATGACTTGAATGATAAATTCTGATCTAGTTCAGTCTCCTTTCTTCATCTTGTTTACTCTACATCCTTATGCTGAAGGAAGCTGGTACGTGACATGATGTTATGCTGCTGCTTCAAAAATACATATGGGTGTTTCCCATTTATACCATTGTAGGATGACAACACTTTTTTTCTTATGAAAACTCAAATGTCTGTTTCAGGTGCTACTAAAAGCAGGATGTTTTAAATTTGCTTGTTCTTTTGAGCAAGGAGAAGTTCTGCAGAAATATAGCCATGCTTGTATGGGGTTAGGAATGCAGGTTTGAGCAGGGTGGGCTGAGGGAGGGAGGAAGGGTATGACTCAGGGCAGTGTTACTCTAAGATGTATGGTCTTGCTAGCCAAATAGAGCAGTTGGCAGAACATGGTGATTCTAGAAGGAGGTAAACTTACTCCGTGCTGCTAGCAGCACCCACATATTTCATCTTTAGTTGCCAGTCCTCTGCTCCCAGTTCAATATTTCTTTAAAAAGCTGTGGGGAGGGGGGAGCTTCTTAAGTTAATGCAAGAGAGGTGGAGGCCACGTGTGCTGTGTCTAGAGTGGAGATTTGATGTGTCATTCCTGAACAAGACCACAAGGCAGAGTCTGAGTGTGGTCCAGAGAGCAGTATAGTGTGGAGATTTCCAGATGTTGTGTACTTTCTGTCATATTGGAGGTTGAACAAGACAGCTGTGCTGCGTGGTTCCCCCTACTTGAGCTCCTCTGGCTTGCTTACTGTGCATGGGAAGAGCCAAATTCCAAGACTGAGCACTGTTCACAGTTATCTCCTGGCACTGTTATCTCCTGTAGTCATGTCAGGCCTGCTATAGTTTGATCTGGAAGGAGCAGTGAGCATCTTTTCCCCCCTATTAATAAAGCACATCTGCAGTTACAAGTGCTCTTCACAGAAATGTTGGTCACCATTAGGTGTCGCTCCAGGCATTGCCATAGGGAAATCTGGGAGTATTTAGTGAGTGACCGCGTGGATTTGCAGGGAGAAACAACAGATGACAACGGTTAGTTGGATTCAGCAATGCGATTCTAAAGACTGATTACTGTGTATTGTTATATATTTCTTTAGGCAATGGAAATAGCATCAAAAAGAACAGAGGAGGAAAGATCCAGTCAAGATAAAGTGGATGAGGAAGTAAGTGAGGATTTTTGTTCCTTGTATGAAATGAATATTAACCTTACCTCTTCTAAAAATGAAAATCATTCTGTTTTATTTAGCACAGTTGATAAACAAAACATTGTAATACGGAGATTTCTTGAACAAGTCGAGATGTGTAATATTAAGGAATGCCATGTGTAAAAGCTGACAGTGATAAGGTGTTAGAAGGCAAATACTTTGTTTCCTACAACAGCGTTTGCCTGTCGGTCGGTCCCATGATGTATCTTCCTGATTAGGTTCAGTTTAAAAAATAACAAACAACCCAGAACCAAAAACTGAGTGGAAAGATCTGCTTACACCGGTGTTTTAGGCCTAGTGATGCAGAAGCAGGTTATCTGAGTACATACATTGACCAAATTGCCTGCCTTCCTCCAGTCTCAGTCTAATTCAGTTCTTCCATGTACTGTTTCTCTCCTTTGTTTTTACATTAAGCAAAGCCATTTCAAGTCCATTACAGAAAGCTGCTGAAGTTCTGGAAAGGCTTGATGTAAAGATAGAACAGTTTCTATCTTAATCTTGTCTCACTGTTCCACAAGAGTTAAAATAAAAAAAAAAAAAACCAACCCAACCTGGTGTTGAGTCAAATTTGTATCAGAGAGGACTTAAATGTACGGTTTCATTGGTGTTTATTTCTGTAGTCGATGAAAACCCTGATAAATTAAGTAGTATTATCTCTTGGAGCTCTGCAAGTTTTAGTAACTGCTTCAGGCTCAAGCTTGGCCAAGGAAAGTTTTTCTGTTGGTCTGTTTCCTAAGATATCCTCAACATACAAATTCTGAACCCTAGGGTCAGATGCTAGTGTTTGTTGCAAGTCTGTCTTTTGCAAACCAGTTATTCCTTTGCTTTATATAAGAGAGATGGTTTAGAAGCATCTGCATTCAGCTTATTTCTCTTTTACTTCTCATGTGACCATGGTTAGTTTGTGTCACTCTTCACAAAAGAGTAGAGCTGATGGAGGGCAAGCTTTGTGGACGTGGAGGCATCTGCTCTGCACAGCACTTAGTCTGGCAGGTTATGATCATAAAGTGTACTGAATTTGTACTGAGATTGAACTGATACCATGGAAAAGAGAAGCAAAATACTTCTCTCTGATCTGGTAGTGACTTCAGTTTGCTGGATGACTGTTTCAAAAAGACCGCGTGACAAATTTTAAGTATGTTGTTGTTACAGCAGTTTGGTTTTATTGTAGTGCTGCAGAAACCTTTTTTGAATTGGACTGTAGGATGAAGCAGGTGGTATTATTTAGAGAGATTAAATTCTAATAGTCCATTTTAATGGAGTTTCTTCCTGAAGGCATTGTAAACATCACAGTAAACACACTAGAGAAAATACTTAGAATACAAAACCTTCAGACTCATGTCGGCCAAGAGGAAGTTGGAAGGGTTTGAGAAGTTTGTAAATGGCCTGGTGGTAAGACATGCTGGGGAAGGAACCTTGTTACTGATGAGCATGTAAAGTCTGCTTCTGCAAGGAAGATACTTTGCAGGTCAAGTGGTAGTGGGTGACTGCCACGTTCATTTTTAGTTTCTGTGAACCATGAAATTCTTCATGATTATTCTCCTAAGGATGCATAATTATCATAGAATCATAGAATCATAGAATGGTTAGAGTTGGAAGGGACCTTAAAGATCATGGAGTTCCAACCCCCCTGCCATGTGCAGGGACACCTCCCACCAGAGCAGGTTGCTCCAAGCCCCATCCAACCTGGCCTTAAACACTTCCAGGGATGGGGCAGCCACAGCTTCTGTGGGCAACCTGTTCCAGTGCCTCACCACCCTCACAGTAAAGAACTTCTTCCTAATATCTAATCTAAATCCTCCCCTCTTCCAATTTAAAACCGTTCCCCCTTGTCCTGTCACTACACTTCCTGACGAAGAGTCCCTCTCCAGCTCTCCTGTAGCTCCCTTCAGATACTGGAAGGCTGCTATAAGGTCTTCCCGGAGCCTTCTCTTCTCCAGGCTGAACAGCCCCAGCTTTGTCAGCCTGTCCTCACAGCAGAGGTGCTCCATCCCTCTAACCATCTTGGTGGCCCTGAACTGGACCTGTTCCAACAGTTCAATGTCCTTTCTATGTTGAGGACTCCAGAACTGGACACAGTACTCCAGGTGGGGTCTCACAAGCGCAGAGTAGAGGAATTATGAAGGAAGAACATTATGGAACTATATGTAAATTGGTAAATCTGTGTTTCCTTTCACTCTGCTAGGTGTTTAAGAAGGCTTACATACCTCGAACTTTAACTGAAGTTAAAAACTACGAGAGAGATGTGGATATAATGATGAAACTGAAAGAAGAGGATATGGCATTGAATGTTCAGCAAGATAATGTGAGTGGACATGCTAAGGCAACTGCAAAAAGGATGGAGGGAATACGAATTCTTCTTACTAGAATCTGATAGCGACAAAGAAAACCAGAAGCCTTATTACCAAGGCATGGAGTACTGAATCTGGTGTCATACTTTAAATCGCCTGAGTAGCACTAATGCTAACGTTGTGGGGTTTTTACTTGTCTTGAGATACTCGTTTTCTCTGGGCATGAAGATTTAAGATTCATATTTTGATAACATAATTTTCTTTTTCTCTCACCGGATGTAGATTCTCTACCAGACTGTGACAGGACTGAAGAAGGATTTGTCTGGTGTTCAGAAGGTGAGAGGGTCTTTTTGAAATCCTTCATTTTGGCCATTTTCAGAAAAGTGTTTCATAAGAAGTACAGAGAATGCCTCGTCTTGCAGCTGACACTATGAGAGAAGCCTCTTCTCTGTGGAGGGACCATTTATGTCTGGGATGGGACTGGCGTGGCAGGGTGTCTGCTTCCCTGCTCTGTGGCTCATGCTGGGTTGTTAGAGAATGAAATGATAATCCTTCCTGTGGCCATGACCTCTGAAGTTAAGGTGGGGAGGAGGGAAGACGCTTTGCAATTATGGGAAATGTATTTGATTTAAACTGTGGAATGACTAAAAGTTTTGATAAGCTCACGGTAATTTTGCTCCAATTCACGTGTAAAGAACAACCCTGCAGTATGTGGCATAAGATACCGTGTCTTTGAAGTACTTGACAGCGACACTTTGTAGAGTATGTTGGATAAGAAGCTAAGTGCAGAACAGTCTGTACCAATATTATTCAAGGAAGAAGACCGATGTGGATTCCTCCTCCTTCCTTTGTAAATGTTATCTAGCAGTGGTGTAGGCTGTTTGGAAATGGAAATATAAATATGGATGGGATCAGGCTGTGGCACAGTCTCCAGGCTTATTTAAGAATAAGTGAGTTTTCCAGTGTAGATATTTATGTTTGCAATAAAGCCTACATACAGCACCCCTGAGGTAGATTTGGGTATGATCCAGGTATAATTAAAAATAGGCTTCCATATATGTTAGCAAATAGCTGTTTAACTTATGGAAATTAGTTTGGGAATACCAATACAGCTGTGCTGTGAGCTGTGACCTAAGATATTCTGCGTTGTATGTTCTAGATCCCTTGTTCTCAGTTTGTATTAACCTACTTTTTATTCTTTTTCTTGAGACTCAGTGATGCCTGTAGTAAAGGAGATGGCACAAGCTTACTCAAGAATTCCTTTGCAGCAGATCTTGGTTTTTATGTATTTATATATGTGTGTATATAATGTCATTGTTTTGGTTTGCTATAATTCTGTCTTGATACATCTTGCAGATTCCTGCACTTCTTGAAAAGGAGGCGAATGAGTCAGAAACAGATTCTGGTGACGATGATGGCAGCTCAGAGGACTTTGATTCAGGCTGTAAAGAATCTGTACATCCCAAAGATAAACCTGCTGAAGTTAGTGTGGACAAAAAGGTCAGCTGGCCAGGAATTGTTTATTTTTTCCCCCTCTGCCTATGTGACAGGAAAAAATCCTAGCTTAGTTCTGAGTGCTTCTTGCTGCTACTTGTCTGAAACAAGCTACGGACATTTCCTGCTATGGAGAATAAGCGCAGAGAAAGCCAATTTCATTATGGATGCTTTATTAATGATGGTCTTGTGTAGACAAACATGTAACGTAGCTCTCTGTAGCCTTGACAGAGCTAGAAGAGCGGTCTCTGCAGGGAATTCTAAGACTATGCAAAGCAGAATTTAGCAAAGCCTGGACAGCTGTTTAGTGCCTCTGGCTGCACTTCCAGGCTTTGGTGTACGGGTTTGTGGTTGTGGTCCCCCATGAGGCTCCTTTTGCCCAGGGAACTGAGACCACTTGATCTGTACAACTGGAGGCTCGGTGACCATGTTTGTACCGCAGTACTATTAGTACAGACTGACTGGCTTCGCTGTGGGCAGACGTAATGCACTCGTGCAGAGGGATTATGGTTTGAGGGGGTTTTTTTGTTGTTGTTTAAGAGGTTTCATTTTCCAAACTGCAGAACAAGTATTCTCTGTTCTGGTGAGGCTTTTTGGTAAAGTGTTATCCAGGGGTGAGAGCCTTTTGGTAGCCTTCTAGGTGCTCTGCAAAAGATGGATGAAACTTGGTGAGTTTAAGGGATTACAGATTTGGGAGTGTGCTTTCTAGAGGTTTCCTAGAATCCCAAGTGTTACCTAGAAATGGTAAGGTAATAAATTCCGTATCTGTCAAATAAAAATGCAGTACTATACTAGACACTTCCTACTAGTCTAGAGTCTTTTAGATATGAAGCAGGGAAACTTTAATCACTTCTCATCCTTATAGATTCTCATTTGGACGACTTTTTGTGAGAGTAATATGAAGCTTTTGGTAACCTACGTGTCCAGCTATAGGTTGAACAACTGATCAGCAGCAATCACTTCCACCCCCCACTGCTGACTGCATTTTCCACTTGAGTGTAGTCCCTTCCCTGTCTGGCACAAATGGCAGTGTATTGCAGTAACGTGGCACCCTTTCTTGCCAATCCTGGTGATGATCAGCTTGCTCTGAGTTGCCAGCAGTGTCTGGATCAGTACTTTTGCGTGGCATAAAAACACTTATGAGAGTAGCTGTATGGGTAGCAGACAACCTAGGACAGGTGTCCTGTTGTAACCGTAGGTGTAAATAGCATGAGTTAAAAGTGCCTCTTGTTCCCTTTCTTCAAAGGTTGCATGAAACTCTGGTTTTAACTAGTTTGGATTTTGCCTTGTCATTATGAGTGTGCAACTCTTAGCTCCACCTCCAACCTGTGCTTCCTTTTTTCTTCCCCCTCCCCATTCCTAGTGATTTTTTTTATTATTTCTTCCTCTTGATAACCTCATTTTTATGGAGCGTGTTAACTCAGTAATGTGACAATTGGTTGACCTGCTCAAAATCTCTCATTCCTTCTGAGTTCAAATGAATGGTGTCTGTTTCTTTTTAGGAAAGGAAAAAGATGGTTAAAGAAGCCCAAAGAGAGAAAAGAAAAAACAAAATCCCAAAGCACGTGAAGAAGCGGAAAGAAAAGACTGCAAAAATGAAGAAAGGCAAATAAAATCAGATCTGGCTTGGGGAAAGGGATAGTTTATTGTGGGTTATTTAGTCGCTATCTATTCTCTTTTTTCTAATTAAAAATTCTTTATTTATATATATACAATATTAATTTGGAGGGTGATTTTATTAATGACATGGTGAAATTGTTTGAACAGAGTATACAGCACGGGTTTCTCAATAGGAAAGGAGTTTAACACACCTATGAATGACAAAATCTTGTACCTGTGCAGGTTTAACCTGTTGTTAAACTCTCATGGATTTGTTCCTGGGGTCTTACTCCCCTGCCTCACGCTGCGTATGAGCTACCCTGGTTTACCCCAGATTTGGAGATGGGGGGTGGGAAATGGGGAAGACTAGAAAACTCTCTTGCTGCAGGGGCTCGTGCCTTCTTCACAGGATGGAAGCAGAATGAGGTAGCGGTTCTCAGCAGGCTGTCCTGGTCACCCACAGATACCCCTGCAGGCATTGTGCCTTTGCTGTCTCCCTCTGCTTGTGTCACTTTTCATATTTTCATACTGAAAGCTGAGTTCTGTGATTTGGGAAGCAGCTGTCCTCCTTGCCCAGTGTCCTTTTGAAGCAATCAGGCAGACGTACCCAAACTGACCAAACCCAGAGTATTTTTTTCTTTTAATTTTTTTTGCTGTTTGAATCCCAACTGAGTTGCTCCTGGGAGTGTTATGAACCACCTTTCTTGTAAGCTGATCAAATAAGTATTTGGTATCAAGATTAATTACGTTAAAATTCTAAAGACTGGGTGAAGGCTGGTGATGGGAGCTCTGTGATAGAGCTCAGCATTACCAGTCTACATTATGGAGAAGTGCCCCAGTCCTCCATTAAGGAGAAGCTGGCAGAGCTCTGCTCATGAGTGACCCATTTGGGCTGAGGCAAAGGCGCTCTGCTGAAGAGTCCACCTTTTCTTTCAGCAGCTGGTTTGGCCACTGAGGCTGACAAATCTTGGGAGAGGTGGCCTCCTCATGCAGTAGCACATCAGCTGTCTTCCCGCTGCCAGAACTCCCCATACCAGCACAGAGAAAGGTTCTGATTCCAATCAATGTCTTCATATATTTTCCCACATCAGAGGTGGAGTTGATGCCCTTGGGATTTACGCTTACAGGACATAGGTCCTCTGATGACAGAGGACAGCTTTTATCCATCTGTGGGTATCCAGCAATTATGGGTTGGCCAGGAGCAGGGTGAAGCTTTCTTCTCTCTGCTCTTCACCTCCTACATCCAGAGATTGTGGGATGGTCATAGGCAGCCACTCTGGCAAAGGCAAGTGATGTTGGCCAACTGCACGTGTGGTTGCTCCACTCAGGAGTATTCCTCAAGGAAATGCGGTCTGGTTGCACTCCTGATCTGACCTTCACAACCTCTTTGGTACCTTTGGCTAGAAATCTCGTAAGAGGAACTGGTCAATGCTTCCACATCTCTCTGCTTCCTTTCTCTATATCCACACAGGGATCGACAGCACTCTCACATACAGTGTGCATGCAGGTGTCTGTGTTGCTAGAACATGTTGGGAAGCAAGACTGGTATTTCCTCAGCAAGTTGGGGATGTTTGTTGGTAGACAGGAAATACCTGTGTTTTGGAAAATGGCATTACATCGGATGCAGCCTCTGATTTGGTAGCGAAGGGAAGAGGGTGCAAGACCAACATCCAGAGGTGGGGCAGTGCTGTTGACAGCTGTTTGTATAACAACAAGGGCTGAAGTGCTGCTGGATGGATGGACACATTTCCTGCTTTTCCTTGCCATCATGGGAGTTTGTGTAGTAACATAATCAGGCAGAGGTGACCTTGGTGATGTCTGCCGTCAGCCTGACTGGTTGTATTCATAGGTGCAGAGCTGAAGGTGGCTGAAACAATGATGGCTTTGTGCACCCACTTTGGCCTTGAATCCCATTGTACTGGTGATTCTTCCCTGCTGTCTGACAAGGCTGTAGTGTGTGCATCTGCTGTCACAGTTGTTGTTCATGAAGGTGTGTGCATCGGGAAGTGTGTGCAGGGACGTGGTGGTGGGTGACCACATCTGAGCTGTTGCTTTCTTTCAGCCACGGTTTGTGTATTGGGCAGATCGTGGAACTTTTGGTGAAAATGACTCTAAGAAGCTCTGTCTGCTTTAACTTCACGTATCTCAGCAGTGGATGACTACACCAGGAAACTGATCCATGGCTGATAAATGTGAGTTGGGGGTTGTTAAACACAAGAGACAACTTCTTTTCATTGGGGCTGGGTACTCTGAAGAAAAGGACAGATGTTAATTCTTGGCAAACAGACTGGAAGCCCCAGAGATTCAGAGTGTGGATCTTACTGGGGGGATTTTACCTCCTTTACCCGAGGAGACACTTCAGAGAAAGGAGGCTGCCATCACCTGCGCTTGAGGGAAGAGCAAACATCCCAGTCCATACAACCTGTCTTTCCTCCAGGCCGTGCACCACAGCCTGAGCGAGTTTGCCTGGCTCTACCCATCCTGGAGCATCAAGGTGGTCCTGAATAACTCATTTCGGGTTGGAGTTTTGCTGGCAGTGATGTGCAGCAGGACTGTCTGTGCAGGCTGTGCAAAGCATGAGCTTTGCCTTGGGTGTTTTCTCTAGGGCATGTTTACACCGGGTGTTTGCAGAGCACCTGAGGTGGAGCATGCCAGAAAAGTCTGGGTTGTGCAAGCACAGGTGGCCTGGGGGTAGTTCTTGCAGCTGGGGATGCGCTTGTCCAGGTGGGCCATTGCAGACCAGATGTGTATGGTAGTGAGGCAGCCTGCAGGAACAGGGTGGATTGAGAGCTCTTTGGGCTGGGACCATGAGATGGGTCAACTTTTTGGTTACCTGAAGCGGGAGAATGACCATAAAGAAATGTTAAGACAATAACTACCACAAGGTACCTCTCTGATAGGGGGTGGGGATGGGATGGTATCACTTCGTATCTTGTACTAAAGAAAAGCCTCAAAATTCAAAGTAGCAGAGATACTCAGTTATGCCTTATTGGTGTCAGTGTATGGTGAGGTAGGTTTGGGTTTTTTTTTAACTTCAGACATTAGGATCTGACCAGGCCCACTCACTTTGCTGTAGCAGCGTGTTCATGGAGTGCCCTTCTGCTGCCACCTGTGCAGACCCAGCAGCATTGCCAGGGCAGGAACGCCAGAAACCTTGTGTAAGAAGATCTGGGACATCAAACAGCTCAAGGTAATACTTCTCCTTTATCTTCCATACTCTTCCTGCCCCCAAGGTTGCACTCACTGGTAGGACTCTGGAATCTCTTGTGGGCTACTGCAAGTGTCTCCGTCATGGAGCTCCCCTGATGACACAGAACCGAAGTGAACAGACACTGGAGAGGTGGGTTGTGGGGTAACTGGTGGGTTGTGGCTCCTGGAGATGACCCTGACCAGTTACTGCAGCGATGTGGCTGAATTGTGGGAGTGTGATACCTATCCCTGAGATTGAAAAGTGCTTTCTGTTGACTGCAGACCTGTTCCTCCGCTGCTGCATGGGTGTTCCAGATAATTATTACTGTTTTCCTCCCTTTTGAACGAGAACATCTGTACTGAGGTCATGATATAAGCTCAGTTGCTTTGTCGCTGTGGTTTTGGGAATGTTCCTGCAAGTGAGGTTTTCCAAAGCACAGATGTTTTATTATCTGTCTTGAAAATGGACTGGAGTCCAATTCTGTCTGGTAATTAGTATGAATTTTTACAGCTGTAAAAGCATGGTTAACTGTCAGCTGCTTTCATACACCTTTCTGACTAAAGGAGAAACGCTAAGCATCTAACAGACCAGTTGTGAAATCAAATAGATAAAATTTTCAATCGGAAAAGCAATGTTATATTTTAATTTAAGGAGCATAGAGGTTTCAGGCTGAAGACAAAAGGCATCATGTTTTACCAAATCTTAAGACTGCTATTAAGTTCTAGTCGGAACACAGACCCACAAAGTGTGCTTTTTCCCCCCTGGCCTGATGCTTCGTGTGGGATGGAGAGCCACCACACAGGGGAGGTGTCTGTGGTGTCACCCTGGAGGGCCTGATATCAGTGGCTCAACCTTTGGGTGTCATCAGGCCGGGGTTGGGAGCGGGATGGAGAACACCATCCTGCTGCTGCATGAAGTCTCCATCCTCCTGGGTGCCCAGTGGAGCCTGCAGCTGTGTCACTGAGCTGACACAGAGAGGACCGTGGCCCAGAGGATAGGACGGGTGGTGAGGAGGAATGGAAAGGCTGAGCAAGGCTCTCCCCCGTTTGGCAAGGAGAAAGCAAGGCTGTGAGATGAAAGAGACTTCAGAACTGGTGCAAACAGCAGGCAAAGTGAATGCAGAAATGCTGCAAATAGTGGAGGATTGGCTTGAAACAGGCAGGAGAAGGCACTTTACCCAGAGGGCAGGCTGTTGGTGGGTTGTAGCAAAAGTGGTGCTTGTGGTTGCACCCGTGCAGGTGAACACAGGCTGAAAATTAACTGCCTAATCTGAGATGCTGTTAATTTATTTAATTATTATTATTTTGATTATTTAGAATAGGCTGACCGTATGAAATACATCAAATTCTCAGGCTCAGGTCAGGTGCTTGGAAAAATGCACTGCTGGGAATTTGCAACCATTAGGTTTATTGGTATTTGAAAGCTTAAGTATTTAGAATGGAAATATTTATGACTTCTATCAAAGATAAAAATGTACAAAACCAGTTAAGCCTATCTTCCAGAGCAATCCTTAGCACTCCTATCTTCCCAGGCATTCACTCATGTGGAACAGGTATGGGGAGGAGGAGGGAGACGCTCTTAGCTAAGATATACCAAGTTCCAAGTCAGTTCATCAGGGAGGTTTTGGAGTTTTGGGGGACTTTGTTTCTTCTCCTTCATCTCCTTGAAGTCCCACAGTGCCGGATGGTGCTTTTGCACTCTGAGCAGCTGGCGTCGGGCTTTGTTCCAAGGTCTGTGCCAGGCTGGTATTAATTTGTTGCTTCTCCCACACTGTAGGTTTTGTTATGTGTAGCAAGAGAAGCATTGGAAGGTAGAGGTTTGTGGATTTGGTTTCCCTGTGATGAAGCCAGTAAAACCAGCTTTGCATGTAAGGATATGTCTTCTTAGAGGGTTTTCATTTCAGTGCTGAAATATTTTGACTAAACAATGCAAAACTAGCTGTGGCAGGCTGCGTGCTTGCTTTTGGCATGTGTGCTCAGGCAGGAGTCACACCTGTGGCCCTTTGAGATATAAAAGAAATGAGGCCAATGTTTTCTGAGGACCCACGTGTCCTGCTGGTTTTGGTCACAGCAAATGGAGAAGCTAGCACTGGAGGGATGTGAAGTGAGAGATAGATTCCAGAATAATGAATTGCTTACCTGGTTGTCCAGCTGAATCTTTACCTGCTATTTTCACCTGCAAAATTGCACAGACAGTTTGAGTATGATACTGAAAATAGGATATGGGTAACAATTTTAAATTGGAAGAGGGGAGATTTAGATTAGGTATTAGGAAGAAATTCTTTACTGTGAGGGTGGTGAGACACTGGAACAGGTTGCCCAGAGAAGTTGTGGATGCCCCATCCCTGGGAGCGTGCAAGGCCAGGCTGGATGGGGCTTTGAGCAACCTGGTCTGGTGGGAGGTGTCCCTGCCCATGGCAAGGGGGTTGGAACTCCATGATCTTTAAGGTCCTTTCCAACTCTAGCCATTCTATGATTCTATGATACACAGATGCAGAATATGGCAAGTGCTTTGTCTTTGTCTTCACCCTGGGTTCCTCCCCTGGAATGTACTTGCAGGATGATGGGGAACCACTGGGACAGGAGGATGCATTGTGTATTGTCTGGTGACAGGCACCTGCCTGTCTTCACCGCTCCCCACTTAAGGAAAGAAGGATTTGAACACTCAGTGAGTGAGGGAGGACCTAAAGAAACTGTTTTATTGCTCTCAATGAACTTCTAAAAAGTTCTGTGGTAAATAGCTTCACAGATTGTTTAAATGCAAAAAGATAACCAAGAATTTATTTTGAACTTTCTAGGGCATTGCTGTAAAAATAAACACATAACCTTATAACTCATTGTTTTTACAGTTGTAATTTTGGTCCTTCTGAAATGCTACTAGACTTCCAAAGCAAAAACGCTGACCCTCTGCCTTAGCATCTCGTTACTTTCCTGGTCTTGACATAATCTTGTGTTACTTATGCTAATTTTCATGTCCTCTAGAGGGAGAAGTAAGTTCTTGCTCAAACTACATTAGAAGGTATTAAGGCTCCATTAATATATGAAAAGTACTTATGATGTTTCGATTCTCTACATAACTTTCTACAAATTTTGGTGGATTTGTATGTGGCACCTAGGGTTTTTTTTTTTTATTTTGAATTTTTTTTTCTCCTGAATTTGTAGTTCTTTGACAGAGTTTTATACTTTCAGAGGTGATAGGAGCATGATTTGTTCTGGTCCAGGCAGGAACTGGTATTAATGCTGGATTTAGGATGAGTTTCTGAATGGCACGTGAAAAATGTGAAGGAGACCTTTTCCCCCCTGCCCCATACATAGAAGGACTCATAGTGAGAATCTAAAAAATGGTAAGGACGCCGTTCTGCAACTGTCCAAATTCATGGGCATAAACACCAATCTTTTGTGTAATGCAATAGTTACTAATTGTTTTGCTACAATCACTAGCCCTAAACAGTTTGTCGTTGACAGTTGCTCTTTTCTTGTCTCGTTCCCCCCCTGCCCTCTTGTTTATTTTCAAAGGACTGACATGAGAACAAACTTGGTCCTTCTTCCTGACATGCAACAGCCTGCCTCCGGCTTCTGCAGCCTGCGTAGAACTGTAAGCTTTCCTAGGCAACAGTGTGAATGCTAGACCTAGCCTACAGCGCTAGATTTAAGACTAGGTCTCTAATTTAGCCCAGAGATCCACATCTGCCTTGGAGTTTGCAAAGGCCATGAGGCTGGGATTGTTGGGCAGGACTTGCAGTTGACAAGTATTGCTTGGAGTTGCTGCAGAGCAGGATGAAGGATGGGCAGTGACCCTTCTCCTGACACCAGCACTGGGCTAAGGGTTGGCATGAAGGCTGGTGATGGGGATAAGAGGACAGGCAGCTTGGGAGAGGCTGCTTGGATCCAGAATGTTTACTTGACATTCTTGCTCTTAAGCTTTGCTTTTCAACCCTTCACCTGATCAAAGCTCCAACCCTTGAAGCTTAGGATGAACGTCATGCTCCCCACTGTCTCCCCCCTTCCAGACTCAGCCAGGGCTGGCTCTCTCTGTCTGGCTGCAGCTCCCCACCACTCATCAGGGTCCAGGGGCAGATCTTGCTTTTTAGTGCCTCCAGCCCTGAGCACTAACTTACCCTGAAACAGGAAAGTCCTGTATTCCCCAGACATGGTCCTGGGGTGTATGATCAGCACCATCTGTCATCCCAGTCCTCTGGCACCTAAATGAGCAAGAAAGCAAGCTGGTTCTTCAGCCCTTTCTTTCACTCCCTAATCGAAGCCATGATGAGATGCAGCCAGCAGTTTGCCAAGCTTG
The DNA here is from genome assembly GCA_013400375.1 of Thinocorus orbignyianus. Classification (NCBI taxonomy): domain Eukaryota; kingdom Metazoa; phylum Chordata; class Aves; order Ciconiiformes; family Thinocoridae; genus Thinocorus; species Thinocorus orbignyianus. The sequence continues at coordinate 677,949 of VXBW01004510.1, forward strand.
TATTGTCCAGAATAAGCCTAGTTTGGTGGTACTTCCAGGGTTCAGAAATAAAATCATCTGTTCATCCCTCTCTATCCTTAGGCCTGTCTGTGGATTGTCTGAAAGATGGATGGGCAGCTTTGCAAAGTCTGTGAGAATGTTTGTACCATCAAAAATGATGCTGAGTTCTGGGGAGGGAGATGTTGCAAGTCTGTCACCAATGCTTTTGCTAGAGATCTGGAAAGAAAGTCCGAAAAGGTTGAATTCATTTTTGAATTCCTCACTGTGCGCATTGGCATTCATAAAGTATGTGAGTTAAAGGTGCCGTATTGGTAGTGTTGCTGTTGGCCTATACATAGTGAAAGCAGGTTGGAGTCAAGGTTTGGAGAGGTGGGGCTGAATAAGCAGGCTTCTCACTAGGTCTAGTAAGGATTGAGTGTTGAGTTGATGTTAGGTGCTTGGAGCTGTTTGGAATATGGTTTGCTCAGGCATTAAGAGGGCTGGCTGTTTTTCTGCCATGCTGTGAATGCTCCCCAGCTCCCTTCCCTTGTTGGCCCAACCTGACCTAAGCTTCTCACCTTCACCATAGCCCACTAACCAGCTACTAATGATGTAAAACAAAGAAACAGCAGGGAGAGCTGGAGACTCTTTTCAAGCAGTTTTGACTTGTTTGGAAAGCCACTCCCTGTGGGGGTATGTGACTGAGGTGGTGGATTTGCAGGGACTTGCCTCTGTGACATCAGGAGCATCAGTGCAGCACAGGGCATGATTCATTGTTGGGGATGGGTAGGGACCAGACCCAAGGGCTTAATCCTACTAAAGGCTCGACTCTGGGTACAACTGATGGGAGTCAAGCTTTAAGGCTGGCTTGAAATGGGGCTGAAGAGTTCACAGCTGTGTAGGGGAGACAGGCACACCGTTTCTAGAATGGGTCACATTTTTGGTGTTCTGGCACATTAGAAGTGGTGCAGCAAGAGTTGTCCCTTCCAAGATTCATTTTTTTTTAATAAAGGATTTAAAAGAACATTCAGAAGAGTCATTGATGTGTTTTTCCTGTTTCCTGAGCTTCTAAGGATTACTGCCTACAGCACTGAAAAAAAAAAAAGAAAAAAAGAAGAAATTACTGTGTATGTTACAAGCGCTTTCAGCCATCCAAAGTGCTTGCGTTGAGATGTACATCAACATTATAGATATGATAAACAGTGGAGAGAAGAGTCAGTACTGATCTTTCCTCAAAGCTGAACAAGCTCCAGCTACTACAATGGAAGTATTTATTATTTAAAAACACAAAACAAAAATACCCCCCAAAATTAAAAAAAAAAAAACCAGCAAAATTTGTTATTGTGTAAAAGAGTCACAAACCAATCTGAACTTGCCATCATTGCTGGCTTTTCAAGTACTTAAACAAATACAAAGCTTTTCCAAGATACTGGAAAGTCCCTGTCAAATATGTTTTATGGAGTATTTCCACTCCCACAGGTGAACCAGGAAGTCCCTGTTGTCTTTTTTTGTTTGGAGAAACTGGTGGCAATGCCCACAGACGCTACAGCTAAGTGATTTCCACTTAAATAGAAATGAGATGTCAGCTTTCTCTGACCAGCCAGGCCCTTTTCTGGCGAGTCTATCAATTACACCAGGTAGCCTGTGGCCGCCTATGGATTACACTAGGCAGAATTAAAGGATTACTGTTTGTATGGGATTAACGATATCTGTGCTGTTTGCGTTACTCTGTGTGTAGCTTTGAAAGATGTTTAATGAGCACTTTTAATTGACAATTGGTGAGCCAGGGTAGTGAGACCGTCTCTTGTTCCGTACTGACTGGGATGTCTGAAGTGTTAGAAATGGGAGCTGAGAGTAATGCAATTAGTTTGGTGGCCAGGCTTAGGTGAAAAGGAAGCATATTTTATTGAAGTCCTGAAAGCATCAGCTTTTGGTAGTGGGGCCAGGAGAACCTCTGAGTTTTGTACAGAGAGGAAAATGGAGAAGTAAGGGAGAAAAATAAGATGATGCAACTAAAATCCTTCAATGTAAGGCATGGATTGCACAAAGTCGTCAGTGTGTGCTGTGCTGCCAGGTGTCACTGCATGGTAAGAGCACCTTCAGACTCGAGCCAGCTCTTTGCTGATGCTTTTTGCTATCTCACAGTTACGTTAGCCAAACCTGTGAGGAGATGTAAGCTCCCAGACCAATGCAGCAGCTATTGCAAGAGCCTCCAGAGGGTGTTCTCTGGGAGTTCTCTTTGTCCGTAAGCGGCAGTACAGGTGAAAGATGCAGAGATTTGTGTGGGAAAGAAGGTCACAGGAGGCACGTCAAAACTGTAACTCATTGGGAATGGTTTTACTTAGCATTACTGAGCGGCTCCCAGGCTATTGGATGCAGCAACTTTCGTCAGGCTGCACAAGAACAAGGTGGTTGAACTGCTTGTGCTTTGGATGAGGCTGTGGTGGCCAACCATCTCCGGTTCATGCAGTTCTTGGCAGTTGGGTGGTTTGCTCAGGGACTGCGATGCTGTACAGACTTGTCTAAAAGAAAAAAACTGCAGAGCTCTTTGTTGATGGTGAGACCCGAAAGTCGAATAAAGCAAGTGGCTGGATGGACACGGGTGTAGGAACAACAGCTACACAGGCCAGCATTACGGGGGAGCTTTGGTACAACCTGCTTACAGGCCCTGTTTGGTAGCTGTCAGCATTTGTGGGGTTAGGTGAGTTTAAAGGAGAGGTTTAAAGGAGGATGGATGTATTGAGTGACATCAGGAATTGCTCTCATTCATAAGAGGAGAATGGATGGCTTTTGTGGGCAGGAGGTGGACAGCAGAGGAGGTAGTGCTTCCTCTGCTATTACAAAATGAGGATTCTTCTGCATCCCTCTCCTAAGTTACAGTGAAACCCTTACAAATGCTACAGGCCAAATTCTGTTCTCAGTTACACCCATGCAACCTTACTGAAGTCAGCAATTGTCTGTGTTGCAACCACTGCCTGATGCAATAATTTGAGGGCTACGCATCTTGGAGGTTTAAGACATGCTTGCATTCCCAGCACTGTGACAGCGAATAATGCTGGACATGAAATTGCTATTGCCTGAGTAATTGCTGAAGAATAACTGAGGTCAGTGGTGTTGCACGGTTGTAGCTAACTGCACGGGGCCGGGAAGACTCATACGGTATCTGTGAGTTCATTGGGACCCAGGAGAGACAGGGCTGTCTCTCCCTCCAGCTGGAATGCCACTTTCCCACATCAGACACTCCCTCTGCAGTAATTACACCCTTTTTAGACTCACCCTTTAGCAATTACTTGCCTAAGCCCTGCCTCAAACTGACATCACTGGAAAGTCCAATAAAAATACGGCAAGCTTTCGAGCCATCCCAGGAAAGCAGAATACTGTATTATTATTAGTAGTGTTTCAGTGCAGCTGTTTGATTTTCTTAACCTTATCTCATAAAAGGGGGAGCTTGTTCCCTCCCAGCAAATGGCCTCTAGGGTCAGCAAAGTCCTCTTGTCTTCAGTGACGTACTGTCTTCGTGTTGGTTCCTTTCTTTTTCATCTTTTTAATTCCTATTTGCAGTGCTGAATGTGTTCTTCTGGAAGGTCTGATCCTTAGCTTCTCAGACCCCAAAATACAAGCCATCTCTAAATCAACAATTGTCTTGGCTGTTGTTTCTCAAAGTACTTTTGTGTTCCTTTTCCCCCCCCTTTATTTTAAATTTCAGTTTCAAGTTCTCATTAAGCCTCATTAAGAGCAGAAAGGTGTATTCAGAACTTGCATTTGCTCAGGAAGAGAGGAGGGTGATGGCAACATGCTCTAGCCTTTAAATGCCGTTTTGTTTTTTTGGTAATAAAACTTCAAATGACTCCACAAATTGGATGGTCTATTAGGATACAGGAAATTATCACTATTTTTTGCCATAGGTAAAGCTGAAAAGTTGGACCTGAATCAGAGCAAATATTTGAGTGTTTTGTGTTTATTTTTCCATTATGATGCTGTCTGAACTGGCATATACCGCTCATCCTATGACATCAGAGTTTTTTGGGTTTTGGGGTTTTGGTTTTTTAATTCTTGGTTTGCATGGGAGCAGTACTCGAAAAAATAACTTTCCAAACGCATAATAAGAAAGGAAACTACGTGCAGAAAGTGTCAAGGAAGGTAATTGGAAAATTTTGCAGGGAAGGATTCCTGCTCTGTTAACACCTGATGATGGAAGCATGAGGCTTTGCAATTGTAAACAGAATTTCTTTCCACCCTGCTTGGCAATCGTGTTCATTTTTTGGGTGTAACCCTTTCATGTACGCAGCTGCACTCCCCATTCCCATAGCTAGGCATGCCGGGTAAACCTTTTGATCTCACCTCCTAGCCTTTGCTTGCTTGCATTGTGTTTATTACAACTTCTTCAACTCCTCCGGACCAGGGTGTGATGGATGATCCTGCAGGAGCTGCCCTCTAGATCTCTGTGATTATAGCGAGTTGATGGTTTCTCCCTGACAGGTGCAGGCAAGTCCATTTTAAAAACAAAACAGAACAAAACAAAAAAAATCTTTTTAGTAAAGCGAAACCTACTTGGTGCCACCTCCTTCCTCTGCTGTCGTGTTCAGGTCGGGGGAGCAGAGGCTTTTCTTGGCTTCCATTTCTGCCTCTGGCACAGTCATCCCTTTGAATGGCAAATGCTTTGCTTGGTGCTGGCTCTTGCCACTTGGTACCAGCAGTGGCTGTTCCTCTGGCAGGCAGATGCCCCAGCCCCTGGAAGAGCACTCCAGCTCTTAGGAATGTGCTTTTGCCTTTTCCATTCTTCACTGCGTGTTGGTTTGGTTTTCTGTGGAAGTCAAGGGGCTTCTCTCACAGTTTGCAGCAGCCTCTGGGGAGGCATCAGACTGAACCCTATACTCTTTGCACACTTGAAAGCCCCTGTTAACATCGCCCCCCACACCATGCCCTGGTGAATGCCACAGACCGTTCAGGAAAGTGCTGCCAGTCTTTTCAGCAGCTCTGCTCCCCTGTCCCTGAACTACGGTGGGATTTAAAAGTGTTTGGCATATTCGCAAAACACCATAAGTAAAAACAACTGACTGATGTATTTTTTAAAAAAAATATTTATTTATTTTTCTCCTCTGATTTAAATAGTTTGAAAACTAGTTTCAGACCTCAGGCTCCTTGCAAATCATTACTGTGTCTTCTTGATGGTTTGGAGGTTTTAACATGACTATGATCAGCCAGAGCAGACGCTCTTGAAAGATGTGAAATGCCATTCTCCATTCCCTGTGGTTTGATATTAAAGAAACATTTTCATTTTTGAAGTGCTGCACACGTGCTCTTATCAGGTTTGGGGAAATGTAAGAGTAATTGCACACAGGATACTTTGATATTGCAGAGAGCCAAGCACCTTGCCCACTAGCTCTGTACAGGTGTAATGGCAAAACTGTGGTTGTCTGTTGTGAGATAACGTGAAGCCGTTGTCTGCCCATGTGATTTATGAAGGAATATCAAAAAGCACATTTCTTTTAAAAAAAGAAAAATTATCTTAAATGTTTATTCCGCTTGGAGTGTTGGTTCTTTCTGTATTTTTGGGAGTGCATGCACCACTTGAAGCTGATTCTTTCAAAAAAATATATTGTGGGTTTTCCTTTTCTTTTATAATGGAGAAAAAAAAAACAAATCCCAGTTCCAGCTTACCATTTGATGCCCGAGGAGTTTGGATTGAGTCGTATGTTGAAGGAAGATGATATACAAAGCACATGCGTCAGCTCAGCTACTTTTTAATCTGTTCCGTGATTTGTCCACACTCAGCAGATTTTTTTTGGCTGCAACAGAAGCCAGCACCGTCCTCCAGGCAAAGGCGTCGCCCAAGCTACCTTAGCTGATGAAACTAAAGTTGCTTCCTGAGCGTTACTGTCCTGCACGTTGTTGGCTGAGCTGGCTCTGCATCTGCGGCCAATTTGGACGTCTGCAATTGATTTACTGTGCTCTGAAATGCAGCTGCTTCACGTATCTGATCTGGGACCACCACGGGGAGCTGTCCTCACTGAAAGTGGGGAAGAGATTAAAGCCAGTTGAAGAAAAAAAAAAAAAAGACTATTTTTTATGGCCCTTCTTGGTTTTTGTTCTTTTTGGCCATTAAATCTTTTAGTAAAAGACAGAAAACTTTAACTCTCCAGAACATCTGAGCTCCAGTCCTTCCTGGTGGTTTCCTTTCGGTAATAAGTTGCTGGGAGATGACATGAAGACTCGTGGAAGGCTGCCTCTTCTAAAGCCTGCGCAAGGGATTTCAAAATACAAATACAAACCCCATCATTCTTCTGAGCAGATTCCCCTGGATTAACATGGAAAATTCATTAGGGTGCATTTGATCTTGATGATTTGAAGGCAGCGGTCCCTAAAGGTCTTGCATATGGTGAAACCCCACAGAGGCAGGCTGAGAAACAGTGATTAACTGCAGGAACCAAATCTTATCCCCTTGCTTTCTCATAGTTATCTGAAATATAACTGGCTGCCACCTGGAAAGGTTTGATGCATTATCATGTTCATTGGTAGTGGAGCGTGTGCTGTCACATTTGGCATGAATGTTGCTAAGATACCCCAAAGTGTGACTTAATTAGTATTTAGATAGCAATGCTTACTTGATATGGTAAGTATCACAGTGCCCTAGGAAGGCATGGGCAGTCATGTATAAGTGAAGATATTAATGCAGGGTTTAATACGTATTTTCTTTACATAAAGATGCACTGACCTTGTCCACAGTGATTTGCAATGAAGTATAAAACCAATTATCATCAAAGAGGTTCATCGGAAAAAAAAGAAGAGTCAATACAGAACAAGGTCAGAAATATCATCTTTCTTGATTTTAGTGAAAACAGATGGTATTTTTCCAACTCTTGAGTCACTGTAAGAAAAAAACCACCCTATTTTTTGTGTCTTCCAGTGAAAATGTTTGTGTAAAAATGTGCCCTAAATATTATTCTCCTTCCAACCACAATTTATTAATGTAAACCTCATCAGTCTAGTATATAGGGCATATCCAGGTATGAATATTGAGACAAATAAAAAAAAAAGTGCCTTTTGATACTTTCTCTGGTTGAAAAGTGAAGATAATGTAAATAATGTTAACATATTTATAAAGTTCAACAGTCTCAGCACAAATATAGGGATATCCTAAAAGAAAAATGAGCACAAATGCGTAGCACTTGGTGTGACATTTGAAAATTTTTGAAAGAAAGTAGCAGATATATTTCTTAGTTATTTCTGTTATAAGTTAGTACATGAAGAGCTATCCCACCGTAAGATTTCTGAGCTGATAAGGACTGTGTGTGGGCTTGAATTTAATACTGAGATGTGTCTTCACAAACTCTTGAGTAGTGGGGAAGGGGCTGCTTGGATTCAGCATGTCTCTTCCATTGTTTCTGGGGCGTGAACGTGTACCTGACCTGGCCTAAATCTGATGAACTTTCCGTGCCAAGAAGAGCCTGTCTCCTGCACACAGACACTGTGAAGCCACTGAGTGCTCTCATCCTTGGAGAAGAAGGGCATTCTTCAAGTAAGCATAGAAACATATTTTGTCCATGGTTCTGTGTCTGGTACCCCTTTGTAGCTGCTGTTAGGGGTTGAACAGCATGTTGACCTGAAGGCTGGATACCTTCAGGACTGAGAAAGGCCAGGTCTCTCCTGGGAGAGCAGCCCTGCTGCAGCATGTCTGCTACCCTGCTGCTCTTCTTGTTGGTTGCTCTCTGGGGAAGAGGATGGCATCTGGTGCTGTAATTACAGAAATCAGTGGATAATGACAATAAACGGTTGGACCAGACTTCTGTCACAAGGAAACAGTGCAGCACCAGCAAATGTGTTGGGCATTTAAACCACTGGTCTGGTGCGAGAGTGAGTCTTCCAGGAGCAGCCCGTGGGCTTCCGTGGAAAGCCTCACTGAACTGGGACACGATGTGCACATATGGATGCCAGTTTGTTGTCTGTCGCTGGAGTCGCAGCATTTGGGTGGAGTACAAATCCTAATTTTTACAGTTACTATTGTGGAACTGTTGTCCTGTATGTCCACTACACCCATAAATACCCACACGGTGTAATTACTGAAAGAGCAAAGTCAGTTAAAGGGAAGATTAGTGCTATGGTAATTAAAGAATTATTGAAAAACAAGAAGCCTTCACCAATTGCTATGACAGTTGTCATCCCTGGGGCAAGGAAAAGTGACCGCAGAAGCATGGCCACCACCACGCCAGCGGTGTCTCGCCTGAGCCTGTGCTGTTCAATGTACCTGTAAATGGTCAGGGAGAGGGTGAGCGGTGAGGTGAGAAAATCTGAGGGTGATTCTGAGCTGTCAGGGTGAAGAGGTTGAGGGCTGATTGAGAAGGACTGCAGAAGGACTTTGTGATACTGATTGAATGAGGAAATAGCAGATAAAATACAGTACAGATAAGAGCAAGTCGATGCACCTGATGACAAGGGAAAAAATAATCCCAAGCTTATGTACACTGCGATGGGTACCAGGCTGGTGGTTACTGTGCAAGAATGAGGTCTGGGAAACCGAGCTGTGAAAATCTGCATGATCCTCATTTAAAAAAAAAAGAACAACGACGTAATTTTTAGGAAAGATGAAATGGAGGTATCTGCCCTTGACTACCCAATGGAACCTAGATGCTGAGGTTGATGGACTACCTTGTGTTTCTCATTAGATAAGCTTGTTCCTATTCACAGTGTCTGTTGCTCAGCTTTTCTGCTCATGGGGCTGCATCTGCCTTGAGTATAAGGAAAGGGATCAAGCTGAGAAGTGGATTAAGTGTATAAAATTAATTTCCTAAAGCATTCCCTTCCATATCAGTTGCTACTGGTGCCCACAGCTTGGGCTGGACCATAGGCTGTGTATGCCTATGGCCTTTGGAGGAGATTGGAACATGTGCTGTATCCTTGTTTGTGATGGTTTCTGGTTTGTCAATATGGTCCTGGATGTCTCGGATGCTAACAAGCATTTCCACAGCATTATTAGCGCTTTGCAGTTGCCCGGGTAGAGCACCATTTCTTTTGCTTTGCCACGGGCAATTTTGTCATTGCCTGCAGTGCCTCACAGAGGAATTGCTCAGCATCTTCCCTATTCAGATAAGAAGTCTTTCAAATAAGAAAATAGATGAAATAAATAATGAAATCCAACATCTGCTGGGAACTGCTTGCCTTTTTGTTCCAGTGGGAAAAAGGAAACAAGAGGCAAGAGTAAAACTGAGCTCACAGAAGTGGTATTTTGAAGGGCTGGGTTTATACACAACCATGGGGATGAGTCCCAGTCTTGGGCCTTGTAGCAGAAAGGGTTGGACTCTTCTGACGTCACCCAGAGATGCCGTCCTTCCCTGTCCATTCCCGAGATGGAAGATAATGCTGCTTTTGTTGGCACCAGCCAAGAGTGTAACAGGTCAGGACTAGTTGTAAAAGGATGTGTTCATCCGTACAAAAATTTAATGTAATAGTGAAAAAAAAATTATAACAGAAGGTTAGCTGGGCTGCTCAACAGGCAAAATCTTTCTGGGTATTGCAGCAATAGTCTGTTTTTAACTTCCTTCCTTCCCCATTTCACCTGCTGTGTCACTTGTAATCTCTATAGCCAAGGGACAACGTCTAGCTTGGGTTTGTTCTTTCTGCAATACAAAAGCTGTTACTCAGGGCTCATTATCAATATTGTTTGCTTGGATTATATTGTCTTTTCAGGTTGAATATGCAGTGCATTAAAAAACACATGGTAATAAAATAGCAATAAAAGTGGAATTGTAAACGTATTTTGGCCTGCTCCTCAGCTGCTATAAATAATTCTGTGTGCACTGAGACCTCCTGATAAAGTACTGCCTCATTACATGGCATAGTAAAGGATACGCTTAGGCAGATTTAGGAAGAGATGTTAATAAAGTTAAGATCAAGTGGCAGGCTATTTGATATAGTGGTTTGAAATAAAAAGCTTTCGACGAGGCATTCAGCAGGATGGGTTTATGAGTTCTGTGCTGCAAAACACAGCAAGAACGTGATGACCCCTTGCAGGCGTCCTCTTCAGAGATCCCGAGGGCTGCCTACGTGAGGGGTCTGCAAACCAGGCTGCTTGGCTGTCAGGGGCAGCCATCCCTCACCCCATCTGGGGCTGAGCAGTTGATGAGAGCTGTGTCTGCCAGCTGGGGTGACTGCAGCAAGGGGTTGGGGAGCACCAGGAAAAGGCATTGCATTAAAAGGTAGGTTTTGTTTATAAAGGCGGCACTTGAAGTAGGCAGCAGGGAGCTCCATTCTCTTCCTGTGCTGATCATGCGCCTTTGAGGACCAGAGCATGGCCAGAATTAAGTAGGATTATAACCAGCCTGTGCTTGAGAACAGCGCTCAAGGATGACATTTGTGACATTTGCTATTGGCAGGAGGCATCAACACTATGTCATTAAATGATACACAGCAATTTTGTTGTTCTGGCAGTGGTTAAGGGGCATGGATTGGGCAGTGAGTCCTTCCCTGAGCTTCTTGCCTCATTTTCCTCGGCACGGTATGCTAATGAAAGCCCTAGCCCAGCTCTTTCATCGTGTTCCACGTTTTCTTTTGTTGTTGTGGAAAAGGAGGGAGGGAGCAGGCCCCGGCTGGAGAAGGAGAGATAAAGCAAGTTTGTTTATGGCTGAGTCAGAGAACAGTCAGATGGAGAGTTTTACTTGGAAGTTAATATCTGCGTTAATCACTGGGACTGCAGCTACTCCCACTGACAGCCAGAAAAGGGCCTCGGTGTCTCAACTTTGCTGATACCGAATGAGTTCTCTGCAAAGGTGCTCTCCTAGCAGGGACAATTAGAGCACTTTAATAGGCGTGAAGGATGCGGAAAAGTTTTTAATTGTCTTGTATTAAACGCAGCATAACCTCAGCAGGAACAATCTCTTTATGTCATTTCAGATTAAGCAAAATTGTTTCGTATTGTAGTGATGTAATCGAAGCATCCCATGGCAACTGCCTAAAAGTGGCTGTTTCTGCAAAGGAAATAAGGTCTGATGATGCTCATACCTTATCACATTGCATGTACCAACATGGGGCTTAATGAGAAGTAATCAGTTTGGTATGACCAGGCTGAAATAATGGCTCAGACTTACAGAAGGCTTTGACTGTCTATGCTCAAACACATGTATGTCAGGGTCATGTAAATAAGGTTGGTTTTCTCCCCCTGCCTTGGTGAACAGTTTATCCCAGTGGAAGTAAGTTCGGGACTTTACCCACTGGGCTTTGGCAGCTGCTTTTCACCAAAGCTTTTTGGGCTCCCAGCTTTCAGGTGGATCCATATCCCTCAGTGCCAAGCAAAGGTTTCCTAAAGTAGCTGCCTGAGTACCTATAAATCCCAGTGCAAACAAATGGGACTCAGCAAGGCAGCTTTGAAAAGTGTCCTCTTAAATTGATAACAAGGCAGAGGAACTAAAGTGACAAATAACTCATTTACCTGAACAAGAACAGTACATAAGAATGGGGAAAAGTAGGGTAAAAGTTTGCAAAACTCCAAATTATTTATTTCAGTCCCTCTCTCCCCAGAGATACTGCCTGCATTAAAGCTCCAGGTGCTGCATTGTTCCAGTTTCTGGCTCTTTGGGTGTGCTCAGCCTCTGCTGTGGGCAGGGCCTCTAAAATCAGAGCTGCTTTACCTTGCTCTCTGCTGGGTCTCCTGCCAAAGCCCACACAGGCAGCAGGCTGCAGCAGCAAGTGCCAGTTCTGAGCCTCCCTCGCCTCTTTGGCCGGAGTTTACCCTCTCCTCCCTGGCCCTGCTGGTGGTTCCCACCTCTCCTCAGCTTTTTTAATGTCTACAGCACACGCTCAGTGCAGGGTTCAGAGTTTTTATTTATCTGGCTGCCTCGTGCCTAGTTTATCTCCCCTATAAATGTCACACCTCCTCCATCTCCACAAATCCCAGGGAGGACTGCACACAATCCCACTCGCTCGCAGCACCGGGCTGGCTGACACTACAGGCATTGCTCCCACCCAACCCCATTGCTTGCAGGGGTCTGTTTTATACCATCACAAGCTTTCTCTTTTTTTTTTTTNTCCCTTCCCTTCTCTCTCCACTTTTTGTTGTTGGCAATGTGATTGCCAAGCCTGGCGGCCATTTTCAGGCTGGAAGGCAGGTGAATGGCAAGGAGGAGTTGGAGGATGTACAAACAGAAAGTCGTGAGGGCTTTTTGGCTCTCTGGTGGTGGGGCAGACCCGTAGCTGCCAAGGGAAGCAGGTATTTCCTCAAATTTAGAAAGTGGGAAGCTAGCTGGATCCGTGCTGCAGAGCACTCCCTCTCCACTGGCACTTGGCAGTGTGGGTTATTTTCAGCCTTTATTGTGGTCCCTATATAATCATAGCTCGCTAGACCCATAAAAATAGTACCTTGTGCGCTCTGCAAGGCAAGCTGCTAATTACTTGCAGCCATCAGTGGCAGAACAAACTCAGGCAGCCATCCAGATGGCATGTTCCTACCTGTGACCGAGCGTGCATGATTTATGTTTTATTGATAGCAAATCGATGGGAGGGTGGAAGCCACCCACCTTCCACACCCATTGCTCTGTGCAAGGACATCCTCATGGGAGCTGCATCAGGGATGTGAGGGACAAGCTTTCCCTTCCTAGCCAAGAAAAGAGCAAGCCCTTTGGAAAGCTCAAATCCAGGGCAGCTTTGGAATGAGTAAATGGGAAATGGCTTGTCCTGGGGGCATTTGGCTTGCATGTTGATGTGGCTTCTTGTGAAGGTGGCTATACTCTCAGACCAAAAACTGCTGACTGGTCAGCATGAAAGTCCTTCACATCTGCGTATGTGAAGGAAATACCTATGGACAGCCTTTTCTTCAAGGTCAGGGCTTGGAATACACAGAAACTTGTATGTGCCACCTGCTTTTTATTTCTTCTTTGCAAGTTTACCCTGTGTGTTCTCAGCAGTCACTTACCAGATGTAGGTACTGGCCTGAGTAATAGCAGGACCCCTTCTACAGATCAGGTAGTAGAGCAGAATGTGCTTGAATTAGTAGGCCATAAGCCATGGTAAGATAAGGAGTACAGGCTCTGCAGAAAGATATGGAGAAATACCAAGAAGGAACAAATAGTGCATCATTTAGAAATAAGACCTTTAGAGAAGGACAAATAGTGCAGGCAGTTAGTAGCTTGTCACTAGCTAAGGAGATGTGCTGTGGTGACCAACCAGTATCCACCACGGGAACTTCGGACGAACAAAAGGACCAGTCTGCTTAAGATGCGCATCTTCCTGATACCCTATATAATCAAATGGCTGTGTACAATAAACAGACATTTTGCTTGCATCAAGCTGTGTCCCCTCTCTTAATCGCAGCAACCAGAGGCTCTGGAAGATTCCCACCGAAAGATGGATTTCCAGGCTGTTGACTGTTTCAGATCACTTCTCATTAGCATAGAGGGGAAAAGGAAAGTGATTCCTTCTCTGCTCTTGAAACACAAACAATTCTTGGCCCTGTAATTGTATTCATCAGGGAATGATGCAAACTTTTTTTTTCTTTTCTGTAAGGAAGGTTTCTTTCTAAAAACCACTGTTGGAGGGAGAGTGCTGGGGTAGACCACCAGAAAGTCTGGGCCAAATCTGGAGCCTTTATGCTCCTTTACACATTGAATTTGCTCATCTCAGCTTTCTACTTTTCACACGCACATACCTTCCTAGCCTCTCTGTTTCATATGGGGTTGATGTTAAATAGCACTGCTCCTGGAATCACATAAATATGGGAGGTGGGCTGAAGCCAGCAGAGTCAGGAAATGTACACATAAAGCAGACAAAACCACACAATATTTTGCAAACAGCAATTTCTGATATCCAGTGGGTAGCTTCACTGCAGCATATCCATTCTTCGTGCACAGCCCCTGATATCGATAAATTTAACTGCAAGATGTGTTTGACTCAGCAGGTGGAGTTGAACATTTATCTAATCTACTCTTGTGGCTTTTAGGATCCAGGATCACAGGTTGCAGACAGACACCGTTCTCCTTGGACCTTCCCAGCAGGCTGCAGGAGCCTGGGGAGCGGGGCAGGGATCTCAGCTCTCCCAGGTGATGTGGGAAGGTGCAGGAGGCCAGATCCCTACCCCCTTCTCAGGCCTTTTAACTAGAACTCAAGCAAGCGTATTAAGGACTGAGGTAATTTTCATTTCATGTGTGGGAGGGTGGGGGGCCTGCCTGTATTTCCTAGTTCTCCAGGACGTGTGTGAAGATGGCAGATATAACACAAGGGACCACAAATGGAAGATATGGTAAAAAGAAGGTAAGCTGTCTTGAGCAGACTGCAGTTTAGAAACATAGCAACTTTATAATCCAAAGAGAGATTTCTGTGCTGAGTTCTTTTATGTGAGCAATAAACCTATTTCACCATAAATCAAATATTTTTCCAGGCCACTAATTTGTACAAACTGAGCTAATATGTCAGTCACTGAAATTGGTCTCCATTCCTTTTGCATCTCAGGAGCCCTTGGTGCAACTGTGCAGAAGTGGAAGCATGAAAAATTATGTCTGCAATGTGGATTTGCATTTACATTTGTTTGTCTAAACTGAGATTTAGATATAAGAATACCTAGCTGGTGCCAGACAGTACCTAATCTTCTGATAATTCTTGCTAGGTACCATAAGCATGGATTGCTACTTCACAGGCTGTGAAAGATAAATTGAATGTCTTTCTTTTATCTTAATCTGACGAGACCAAGTCAAGCAGTTCATTCTCCACACCACCCTTGACCAACTAGAGGCTGACTGTGCACCAACAACGAACTATTTCCAGCCCATTTTGGAGCTCAGGAGAGACAAGAATTTGCTTCTCAGTGATGGGATGACAAACACATTGGAAAATCCCTCTTGTTTTGGTCAGAGTTCTTTTATTGTGAAGGCAGAGGGACCATGCTGCAGGAGGGGCACCGTAAGGATTTCTGGTTTGCGGCCGTGCCTCATCTTATCCCTCCTTTTTTCAGAAGGTAAGTTTGGCAAGAACCACTTTTTTTGGTGTGCCAGGCTTCCTTCAGGACGTGCCAACTGGCCTGGATTGCCAGGGGAGGGGAAAGGCCCAGCAGTTCCCTGCTGAGGCAGAACCACTTAGACGGAGCATGCCTGAAAAGTTCTTAACCACAGATCTGCTATTAGCTGCAGCGAGATAAAAGGCATATTTTATGAAAGTACTACATTCCAGCATTACACATGCGAGTCAGGAGGTGGCCAGCATGCCTATGAATACATTGTTGGTTTGAATGCATTATTTTACATCTATAGGATCAAATGTTTGTTACTTACACAGTACTTAATAACAGATCTCGGGACCATGCTATCTGGCTGAGCACCACACAGTGGGGGCGTAACATGCTTTGGTATTTTGCTGTGGTTTTCTCTTTTGTTGGCAGTCAATTTTTTGTCTATACTGCTTTCCAAGGTGAGGTGCAAGATGCAGAAGTAGAACTGCAGTAGGTGGAATGATTTCAGGATAAAAGGGAAATGAGGTTTCTCAGGAGGGTAAAAGTCTTTTTAGACAAGCTTTCCAACTCAGTCTGCCTTTATCATGTCTATTTTTTCTCCACCTAAGTTTTCCCAGTTGATCCCATACAAGGTACCACTTCTCTCTGAGCTTGACAGGACTGATGCGTGCATCCACTGCTTGCTAATCCAGGGACAGGGGGAGGTTAAACAGGCAGTTTCATTAACCCATGATCCAAAAATGATCTTTTGAATTTGATTTTTCCTTCTGAAGCTCTTAACCACCCCTGTCATACAGTCATCTGAAGTAAAATCAGGATTGCCCATCTTTCCAAAAGTTACGCTTTAACTCCGCCACAAAATAAAGGTTTGATTCAAGATTAGATTTACAAAGTGAGATTACATAGTCTGTCCTGTGCCAGGGACCAATTACATTACCAAAACAGTTCCTTCTGGCTTTAAATGTCTCTGTGAAAAGTAGCCAGCTGTTTTTCAGTGATAGCTGTATGCACAATAGGGCATGACTTAGAAAATGGTCTCTGTTATATCTCTTACAGCTGTCTCACGCTGGCATATCCAGCTTCTCATTGTGCTTGCTGGTTTCTGCAAGGCAGTGGTCTGCTGACCTCCTAACAGGGTCTGAGGGCTCTCACTAATGAGAGGCAGATGAGGGAAAAAAGATCCTTTACCTGGTGCAAACTGGGATTCCTGCAGTGGCAGGGCTGGATGAGCCTCCCTGCTCCCCTGTGCTGGGGACACAAACCTGGAGCGTTTGCAGGCTGCAGAAACTCACCCTGGGATCCTGCCTCTCTGTAAACCTGCCTTATTTCAAGCAGCAATCAAGTCTGCTTTCAGCCCCGTGTCTACCTGTGCCTGCATTGCTCCTGGATTTCCGAGCTGCCTCCCAAGCCACTGTTCTTTACTGCCAAGGCTCAGGTTGTACCTCAGCTCCATTGAGGTTTAAATCCTTAGTACAGGCTCAAACTGCCCTAAAAGCATATTACATTCATAGAAAAGCGTGAAAGTTGCATTCGGACACGTTGCTCCTTTCTGCGAGCAGTGTTCAGCCTTCTTCTTGCAGATATTAGGGAGACAAATAATGTCAATAGGTCATGGGAGGAAAGTTATGCATTTCATACATATTTTTTTCTTGAATCCTTTTTAAAAAAGGAAAAAAACGTATTCTTTTAGCAGAAATCATCTGTATTTAACACTTGTAGAAAAAAATCAAAGTGGTATCTTCATGAATCCTGGCTTCCTATCATGGATTACCCTAAGTGCATCTCTTGCTGAAGTTAGCCTCCCTTCCCACCACACTGACCCCCTCGCCACTCCCTCTTTCCAGGTTTTCCTCTCTCTCTGCGCTGGGTTTGGTGCCTCTTGCCTTCACAAGCCCTGCATGACCCCCTCTCCTTGTATCTGCTCACACATTCCTTCCTTATCTTGCTGCTTGAGATTCCCTCCTGACTATAGACCACACGTGTTTACAGATTCCAACTTAGTGCCTTCTAACAAAACTGGCTTTCATCCTGACAGTGAGTCATATGACATTCCTCTCCTTTTTCCCAAACCCTTCCGTATATGCATGAACCCTTTAAACAGAGGCATCCAAAATGTTTCTCGATCAGTCTTCATATTTGTATCTGTCTGCTTATATGATCAATGTTTATATTAGGTGGTTATTATACTCTTATGAATCTGTTCTAGCTGTACTTTGACTAGACTACGGTGACCTTGAGACAAAGACTCTGCTGTGCATGTTTATGCCTCACTAAATACACTGCTGATTTTCAATACATAAGAACATTATTCATCTTTGAAATCACTTTGAAATTATTTTTATGTGAGGAAGCAGCTTAAGAAAAATCTGTGGGGTGAGAATTTGGTCAATAAAGTCAATGGGAATTCTGCCACAGGGTGTTTTTGCGTACAGTCTTGCAATTACTGTTGTCCTGTCATAGGTTTAGGTTATTAGCTTACTTATTAGTCTTTATTTTTTATATAGATCAAATATTGTCTGTATAAAGTTCCTTTGGTTTCTGAAATGTTGCCCATCGAAATGACTTCTGGGTCTGTAAATTTGTAAAATGTTGCTTTGTTTTGCCTGTTAAAATGCTGTGGCCTTGCTGAAGCTTAATCTTTTCTCAAATGGGACAAGGCTTCCTCTTTTCAGGGCCATACTCAGCTTCAGGGACAGCAGTCTCTGAAATATGCTGAATGCGAGTTGCCGTAACGCTTATGCCTAAATATGTGGTGCTGTTGCAAACTCCAGCCCTGTAGAAACCCTATTGTTTATCATGGTGAGAGGCCCCACCCCAAGTGTTAATCAGAGCCAAGCTCATGTCATAAATCTGCTGGCATCCCAAGTGAAGCCCTGGGAACGGAGGTTATCTCCTCCTTCTGCTGCTGGTCCTTTGAACTTCCTGTGGTCAGGGAATCCTTCTTTTTTTCAGCTAGAACAACAATTATGAAACTACCCCTGCTCTCCTGGCCAGTGTTCACGTGTAATTAACTTTAACTGGAGTCATAATTTTAAGAGCGATTTCTCAAAAGCGTTATAACTCAAGACAATTAAGGCTTGAGAGAGAGAGTACGAGACAGGGAGGGGAGCAAAACAGAGGCACTCCTTCGGGCAGGGCACTTCATGAGTATTAAACAGATGTGACTCATTCCTGCCTCTAGTCCCAGCAGAAGTAATACCTTTTGAATAAGTTCTGCGTGCTAGATAAAAATTTGTTTGCTGGTGCAAAAATCATACCACACGTGTTAGAACAAGCACCCTGATGGGCTATTCCCATTAAAAACAAGGGCACACAGCGGTGGATTTTTCAGACTCGGTGTAAATTGGACACAGTTTTTTTTTAGCTGTGGAAACTTGTCAAAGTCTGCAGAAAAAAGAGATAAAGGGGAAGGAAATGCAGACCAAAGAATGAATGAATGAATTCAGTTGCCGTTCTGGAGCAGGATGTTTTTGTTCTTATTATGCATGAAATATGTAGTAGTGTATATAGATTACATCCACTGGCCAATTTGACAGGCAAAACCTGATCTTCTTGAGAACATGTGAAACTAGAAAGGAGATTATAGAACACGAAAATGCTGGGGACCCCTAGGTCTGAATTTTGTTTATTTATTTAAAGGTAGCTCTGCACGCAGCACTGAAGCCTTTGGATATATTACAAGCATCCGCTTAACCCAGAGTACCCCACAGACCTCTCACAGAAGTGATGCCAGAAGGGCTTCAGGACTGCATCTCTGTGTGTGAAGGGCCCAGCCTTCTGTGAAGGTACAGAAGATCAGGTTTTATGACAGAGGGTTGTTAGGGAAATCTGCCGCTACTACAGGGTGATCCCTATCTTTCCTAGTAGCGTAAGGATTCTAGAGGAAACACAGGATTTTTTACCACAAAATTGGCTCAGAGCAAGGTTAGTCGGGGTTGTGGTTAAAACAGCCAGCCAGTCAGCCTACACAAAATCCTTGCCGGTGTCCTAGGGATAGGCCGTTGCTAAAAAAACCAGTGGAATATTTCACTTAAGGGCTGTATCCACAGAGGGGACGTGAGATCCTTACAGAGGGTGAGGAGGTGGTGGCGGGACGGACAGCTGACATCATGCATCATTATGCTAATTATCCTCTGCTACGCCAAGAATGCCCACACTGCAGCTGAAGGTGCGAGTGCAGCATGGGTGGACTTCCCTGGGCTTCCTTTAGTGACAGTGGCTGAGGTGGCAATGGCAGTATAATGCCAGCAATGCAATAGCAGCATGGAGCTGCCTGGGACCTTGGTCACCTATTCTGGTCATCGGCCATGCAAAGTCCCTGCTGCTGGAATTTCACTGCTGCTGGAATCTGGTTGACGCTAACCCCCAGGCTTCTTGCTATGCTGTGGTCATGGGCAACCCCACAGCTGGGTAGTCAGCCCCAGTCAATCCCCCAAGAGTGGTTTTCAGGCTGCTGCTGGTACAGCGCAACCATGTGTGGGCCCTGCTTGCAGCACTCATCTAGCCAGGAAACAGGCAGATCATGCCCCTTAAAAATACTGAACCATCACTGTACAACTGCAGGTTTCTTTGATCAGTTTCTCATGGTAATGCTTTCCCCCCTTCCTGAGAAATCTTTGGCTCCAGCCATTCAGTGCTGCATCTCCACCGGCTATTCCCACAGCTTCCCTTGGAGCAGCCTTCCAGCTGCCCTGTTGACAACTGCTCATCTGCTCCAGATGAAGCAATACAGCAAAATGAATATCCTAATATGACAAGAGACTACAAGTGAGCCTACACAACCCATGGTCTGCTTGGGAAGTAAACCCCGACCGCCTCAGGAAGAAAAGTCTGACCTACCAAATGGTAGAGTACCTTGTGTCCTTGGAGCTGGGACTTGGGAATTTTGTGCCCTCTGGGAGGGAGCGAGCTGATTTTCTTCATGTCAGAGCCTGGGGGCAAACCAGCATGTAAGTGGTACGGACAGTCAGTGGCCCAGGAGTGAAACTGGGAAAGAACCACAATGACAGTGTAGATATATCCTAAGGATAATGCTTGATAGTTTTACAACATATTGTTGTAAGCAAGGAAAATGGAATTTAAACTGTAAATCAGCTTGCTTTCCATTTATTAATGAGAATTTTGCATTGTTTTCTGCTTGTTACATTTCTAATGTTAGCATAGCCATTATGTTGTCTCATCTCATTAGGTTGGCTTGCTTGGCATCTCTCAGAGATGCCAAAGTACAGGGGAGGCTTTTGGAAAGTATTTCATCAGTATTGTTACTGGGACAATTATGACCAGCTCTAGTGTTTTAATATGCTTGAATGTGGATAACACTAACACTTGGATGCATCTTTGTCCCTTATTCTTCCATTATTAAGCAATGCTGACAGCTCCATCTTCTCTTAAAAGCTATCACACAGCAACAGGAATTAAAAAATCATAATACTTTAAAAAATCCCTTAGGGAAAGTATTGTCTTCCTCCACCCAGAAATACCAGGGTCTCCACTGCGTCTACCAGAATGTGTGTGTATGCTACTGAATAATGAAGGAGGTGATTTATGCTCTTTGGAGTAAGGACATTCCAGGGCAGACATGGTGCGTCCACACTGCTATCAAACCTTTCTGAGGGACACCGATGAATGTGAAAGCTTTGTTACATGAACGAGAAGAAGGTGACTGGGAACAGCCAATGTGGATCAACCAAGGTCAGATCATCAGATCATGTAAGCTCTGTGAGACCTCTAGAGGTCTCTTGTCCCACCCCTGCCTAAAGCGGGTCCAGGTAGACCAGGTTGCTCAGGGCCTTGCCCAGTTGGGTTTTGCGTATCTCCAGGGTGGAGACTCCACAGCCCCTCTGGGCACCTGTTCCAGTGTTTATCCTTATGGCAAACTTCTTTTCCCTAATATTGAGTGGGAATTTTCCCACTTGACCAACCTGATTGCCTTGTGTCATAAAGGAAGAGCTGTGGTTGTTATCTACCTTGATGTTGACTTCACTTTATACATGATCCCCTACAGCATCTTTGTATCTAACCTGGAACATTTTAGTCTGGTCAGATGGGTGAGAAACTGGCTTGTTTGTGGAGCTTGAAGGGTTCATATTCTACCTGGAGTCCTTTACAAGCAGAGTTCTTCAGGGATCTATTCTGGCAACTTAACATCTTAGTGACATGAAAGCAGAGACAGTACACACCCTCATCAGGTTTGCAGCTGACACCAAACTGGGAGAGCAATTGACAGTCTTCAAGCAGGGCTGCCACTCAGAGGGACCTGGGCAGCTTGGAGGAATGGGCCAGCAGGAACCTTATGAAATTTGACGGGGACAAATGCAAAGTCCTGCAACTGGGGTGAAGTAGCTCCTTGCAACAGTACAAGCAGCTGATGAGCTCTGCTGGAAAGGACATAGGTGCTGCTGAGCATCAGGCTAAATGTGAGCCAGCAGGGTGCTCTGGCAGCAAGGAAGGCCAAGAGCTTAGTGCATCCTGGGCTCTATCAACAGGAGCACAGCCACCAGATGGAGAGGAGTGATTATCCCCCTCAATGCAGGACTTGTTAGATCCATCCAGAGTACCCTGTTCAGATTTCAGCATAGGTTGATAAAATTGTTCCTAAGCTGCCAAGATACCTGAGGTTTGGAGACCAGCCCTGTGAGAAGAGGCTGAGGGACCAGGCCTTGTCCAGTCCGGGGACGAGACATCTTCAGGGGAACCTAAAAGCAGCCTATCAGGTGCATGGTAAGAGAACAACAGACAGTGGGCAAAAATTGAAACAAGAGAAGGTCCAAACAGGTATGAAGAGGAACTTCTCCCTGTGAAGACAGCAAGCACTGGAACAGGTTGCTCAGTGAGGTTGTGCAGGCTTCATCTTTGCAGGGTTTCATGATCTTGCTGGACACGGCCCCAAGCAACTTTGTTCTCACAGCTAGAGGGCTTTGAACAGGAGGTTGAACTACAGACCTCCTGATATTCCTTCCAATCTCAACCATTCTAGATTTTTTATTATAGCTGTGAAGGGAGGCTTTATTACTTAAGGTGTTCAGTACCTAGAAGCCCTGGTGCTGTCCTAGTAATAGCAGGAACTTCTCAGTGCTAGTCAGTTCTCACACACAAAGGTCTGGAAAAACTTATGGCCTGATAAGATGAAGCAGGCAAAATTTTACAGCAAAATACATCTGACAGATGAGAGTACCTGTGTCCTCCTATCCGGTGCTCCTGCCTAGAAGCTTCCCTTGGGTGAGTGTCCCACGTGCCCTTTGCCCATCTGAGAGACAGCTGGAGTGAGCCCTCAGTGCTTCTGCCTCTCCCAGAAGAGCCAGGTTGTGGTTCCTCCTGTTCTTGTCTGTGTCAACAGAGTGCATTAGCTACACAAGCACAAGAAAGCACACTGCTGTAAACAGTAGCCCAGTTCATAATTATTATTTTATTGCTTTCTTACAGACAAAACTGGCATTTTTTCAAGGATGTGGCTAGAGTCTGTCCTGGAGGCAAGGCTATACCTGCCATGCAACTGGCAGGACTGGACTTATTCTTAATTTAAACTCATACTACATTTAACAGAGTAGCACAGACAAGTGAAATTTCTGCTTACGTTGAAGGAAATCACGTATACAGTGTGTCACATAGTGTTCTACATAGAGTGGTCTTCCAGTATCTGTTTACAGTGTTTTAAGGCCTACTTGTGCGTATTTAGTTCACTGAGACATGTGGACAAGGAGGCATTGTTGCATTAAGTTGATCTTGCTTCTTACAATGCCATTTGGAGGTGATTTCCCAGGAATCCACACAGAAAATAAAACTAAGGGGAGCTGACGGTCCCTCAGTGTCAGCTTAAAATCTCAGAGCTGTGCCAACAAGGTTAACTTGAAGCAATCAGTTTTCTTCCGTTTTCCATCAAAGTCTTTCTTTTCTTTTTTTTTTTTTTTTTGGTTAATGTTAACTTCATTGATTCTTATGCTGCTAATCATGAAAAAGACAAGCATTTTTATGGGAACAGCTGGCTATGTCCTAAAGGGATCTAAATGATCCTAACAAAAAAACGTGGATCTAAAGAGAAAAAAAAAGGAAATAAAGTGATAATTTTATTTCCTACATCTCTGACTCAGACCTACTTACACAGAGAAGATATTGTGGATACCCACAGATGCATCCAAATCACCTGGAGAGCCGGGAAGAAAACATCAATGCAAAGTAGCCTCTTTAGCATCTCATATCATATTAGGGCTCTAATCCTCTGGTCTCTTTATCAGACTTTTATAATTACATGGAGCAGAGAATGAGAAGGCGGAAAACTAAATGCAATTGATTCTGCTATTTGAACTACAAGGCTTGTGTAGGTGTTTGGGGGAAGGAAGCAAAGCACATCAGCTCTGGGACACCGAGCAGTGACGCTATAGCAATAGTTGAGGACTGAGGAGGCGGAGAATATTCCATTGCAAGTCTGGGTGAAACTTAGGCAGCACCAGAATTTGGTCTAGACAGGAGAACGCTTCCACATTTACATTGTTGTATCTTGAAAGCTGTGGTAATCACAGATATTTCACGATCCCCAGTGGCTGCCTCGTATTCTCGTACCACTGATGACAGCTACTCGAGATTTAAATGAGTTATAGTAATGGTTGTGCTTTTGTAATGGAGGAGAATACAGTTGTAATGAAAGAGCTCCCATTTCTGTTCAGCACGACTCAGCTGGGGCAAAGAGAAAGGCTAACTTCAACTTCTCACTTCTGAGTTTGTCTTTAGAGAGTTATGGGATGTGAGGGTGAGAGAAGAGGCTGCCTGGTTTGTTGTTTTTTTTTTTTCTCACTGCTACTGCAAACTTTATACTAAAAAAATTCTCTGTTAAATGATCAGAATAAAAAAGACTCTTAGAAAAGTTTCTCAAGCTAAGTTTTATGAATTTGAAAAGGCTTTTTCAGCACAAAGCAATTCTTAATGATGCCTTTACTAAGTAGCTTGAGGTCCCTTTGGTGTGGGGAGCTCTTGCTGGCTGGGTGTACAAGCAAGCACGGCTAGAGCACACAACACTGTGACAGCATCTGGAGTTTGTAGAGAGGGTATCTTGGTAAGGAGGTTTCCAATTCTGTCAGGAGGTAAGTTACCCTCCATAGCCCTGGGGTTTTGAAGGACAAAATATCCGTGTCAGGATGACACCTCCACTCCTGAGCTGTGAGAAGCAGAGCTTCTGGCACAGTAAAGAACAGAAACTTTATCTTCCCCGGTTGTTATCAAAACAGATGTGGTATGACCCACAAATGGGACATGAAACGACAGGTCTGCTTGCAAAAACTAATGTAAAGTGAGCTAATCGGCATTCTTTTGTATATTTTAGATCCAATTCTCCATTGTCCTCCATTGCCTGCAGCTGTTACATACCACAGAAGTTCAGCATAGGGGAGATGTGCATCAAAATCTGTTTTAAATGTCTTTTCTCCTTTAAATTGGTAAAGATATTTGCGACCATTATAACTGCTCTGATCTGGTATTCCCTCTTACAAGTTACAAGGTATTTTTAATTATGGTGGTAACATTTTAATAAGGCTATCAGTGCCCCGGGCCAGTGCCATAACCCAGTTATTTGACATGTTGGGATGACAACCATCTGTTAGAATGTGCAACCTTGGTAATAGGAGATCCATGCTAACGAGGGGGAACCCTACTTGTCTACAGGAATCCTGTAGCAGCTCCCATTTGAACTTTCACTCCCATTTCCAAGAATGAAAGCACAAGCAGAAGAAAGGGATGCTTGTCAATAAAATTGTCGTGCTCCTTAATCCCTTGGGCTCGCAGATACCTAGGTATGAGTTAGAGCAGCCCCAGTGTGAAGCAAGTGTAAAGATCCCTTGAGAGCTTCCACTGTCCCACTTCCCATCTTATATGGCACATGGCTGAGCTGCACTGTGGTATCTAACACCAGCTATTGAACTATCTGAATAATGAGGGGCAGATGCACCTTACCAAAAGTTCACGTTTTATTAAAATAATTCATTCTCACCAATGAATGCATTTTGCATCCATGTCACGTGGCTGAAAAGATTTTTGTCCCACTACTACAGAATAGCCAGTGAGAAATAGCTTTGTATCGTTCTCAGCAGCATTATACATTAACATCTTGAGATTCAGCAAATATCACCGAGTGTTGACAAAGCAGAATTGTGAAGTGAGCTTCTAAAGGAACAGTAACAACATCACATTAAATAATTGACCTTCTGCTGTCATTGCTGGGGTGCTCTGCTTGCAGCAAGATGAAATCAAGAGCTGTGTAGAAATATTGTGTGCACGCTCTGTCGGTCACGGTGGAACCATGGTGAGAAAAGGATGTCATTGGTCTCCTCCACCTGAAGCAAAACAGCGAGGCATCCTGAAACTTTTTGTCTGAGTAGTCAGTCAGGTTTGACAAGGCTGACACATCCTTCACCACACCCTCTACTTTTGCATGGTATAGAAGGAATTGTGCAGTCCTAAAATGTATTCCCTCCCGCTGAATTCAAAGACATTTTTTTAACCCTGTCAGAATCTGGTAGTGTAATATTCCAGGGACTGTCTAAAGGGAGCACAGCAAGTGTGTGTGGCCCTGGGAATGACAGCTTTTGACAGACAGTCCCAAGCCTGACAGTCACAGGCTCACACTGAGCACCGTGTGTCAGTCATACCCTGCCTTCCCCAACCTCTCCAAACACTCGCTGGGGAATACCTACATTTTAAAAAGGATTGTGCTGCAGGGCATTGTAAATCTGCCCATAATTAGGCGCCAAATGAGTACATTTAAGAAATATCTTCCCCATGACAGGGATATCTTTGAGTAAATTGTCTGAATCCTCCTGGTTTGTTATTAATGACATTTCAGACCATCTCTACAGCCGCTATAGAGGTGTTGCTACTGGCACCAGCTGATGAGTTTCTTGTGCTATGCAGAGGAGAGCTCAGAGTGCGGACTAGGGAGTATTAAATGTGAATTTTGTGGGGAGAATTCAGACTGAGTGAAGTGAGGAGGCAGAAACTCCCAGGACTGACCTTCGTGTCGTAATAAACATAGACTTTGTGAATGCTGCCACTCAGCCTAAGCTATTGCTTCCCAGCAGCTCTTGCACAGGAGTGGTGGTGCATAGCAATCTCCTTACAAAGACACGTAGCCAGATCAGTGGCTTGCACGTGCAAACTTGTCCTTACTACCCAAAACTGTAGGAGTGAAGAACACAGGAGGCACATGCTGTTTTACCTGGATGATTTGATCTCTGTTTGGAACGGCAGACCTGATTTTTGGCAAGCTACAATAATGGAAATCAGTTACCGAGTCACGTTCACATTTGTGCTTTGAATGTCAGATGTCACTGGTTATCCGTGTGTTTCAGCTATTTTAAATTTATTTGGTTCTTCATGCAAGGAGGACACTAAAGAGAGGGTGTCATTAAATAAACTCAGAATATGGCATGTGAAATAGGAAGGACTGGCAGTGCTGTTAAAAGTTGTTAATTAACAAGCCATTGAGGGGAATTTCAGCATGGCCTTGGGAATTCAGTTCTTAAGATAAAATACAGATGTCTCCTCGTTATAGACAGGGACACATGCAGCTTGGTACATTCACCTCAGATAGTGTTGTAAATAATTAAAGACCCACTATCCAGCAGCATTAGTCTAAAATAGAGCTTTTGGGTGCACCATTTGGAGTTGGGAAGGAGCCTCTTTATGAAACAGATTATGCTTAACCCTAGTATTATGTATAAAGGAGCTTACTTCTGTTTATTAAGTCAGCGTTCAGGCACAACTGTATCCCCTTTCCCTTCTTGGATTTGTTTTCCCCTAATATCCTCGTGGTGTCTCCAATTCCAAAGGAGGTGAGTTAGGATATAGGGCTGCAGCACAGACCTTGGCTCTGGCTTGGTTTAAGGCACTGGAGGGACTATTACATCTTCTTTAGACTGACTTGCTTAACGAGGGTGTCCTAAGATCTAGACCACTTTTATGTATCCGTATCAAGAAGCGGAACACCACCTTCTGATAAGGGATATGATCAAGAAACTCCAAATTACTACGTTATTCTCTCCTGCATGGAGTTTTCCGTAGGAGGAAATTGAGACTTAGTACACTGCAGTTAACTGGACATTTGTTCTCAAAAATTCTTTGAAGTCAAAGACAGACAAGGAACTTAGGATGTGGCCTTAGGTACATCAGGATCAGGCCTTTCCAGAAGCAGCGGAGCAAGGTTTAAGCAAGATCTTCCAGTTATGACACTGATATTTTCCTGTAGTCGGTAGGATTTTAAGCAATACCCATGTGACTTGATCCTGCTTCAAGATAACCAAGCCCACCTAGGGCAGCACCCCAGTGAAATTGACTTGGGTAGCACCCAAGTAAAAACATTTTTATTTACTTACTTCATT
This sequence comes from Thinocorus orbignyianus, assembly GCA_013400375.1. Classification (NCBI taxonomy): domain Eukaryota; kingdom Metazoa; phylum Chordata; class Aves; order Ciconiiformes; family Thinocoridae; genus Thinocorus; species Thinocorus orbignyianus. The sequence goes on from VXBW01004510.1 coordinate 705,216, forward strand.
TGCCCTGGTACAAAACCAGTTCAGATAGGAGCACTGAGCTCTTTTCAGTGTCAGTTCAGTCTTATCCTCTCCTCTTCGTTTAAGCGGAGCTAATTGTGCAAGCAGGACCAGCAGAATCCACTTGATATTTAAGTACATTTTTCTATATGTCCAGGTAACAGTGACTCATCCAGGCCTCTGGGTGTATCACACACATGCTGTCTCCATCACAGATAATAGAGTGTCTCACTGAGCTGGCACACCAGTCCAAGCTGAAAGGTGGGGCTGACTGGAGTTGGTGCTGAAACTCAGCAACAACCCCAAATCTGTGTCACGCTTCAGAATTTCTAAATGCACATACAAAGAAACAGACAGATCTCAAAGGGAATTGCTGAAAAAAAACATACTTCCTTCTCTGTAGCATTAAGCCTATGCATTTATTTTTCTTACTCATCCTGACTGCTTTTGTATTCTGCTCCCTAATGACTTTGGAACGTAATGTCAAATCCTCAAACTGTGCAAATGTAATCTGTATTCAAAAAAGTAGCCCAAATCCACATATATATCTACACATACATATATGTATGTATGTGTGTATACATACATATGTATGTATACATGTATATATGCACTGATATATAATGACTCACATTATATATAATACAGAATATATATTACAATACGGAAGTCACTGTATGACTTCAGAGATAATAGCCAGCTTGCATTCTGCCCTTTGTAGCTCTCCACACAGCTCTGGGCAGCACCACCAGGATGCCTTCTGGGACCAAGCAGCCCCATGTTTTCTTGGAAGACCTCTTATGCCTCCGCTATGCTGTGCCCACCACCACCACTGCCACCAGCAGGACAGGTTCTCACATAACTTGTACCGTGATGCTCCTGCAGAGGCCCAGGAGTTTCAGCGGCATTGAGAATTACTCTCCTTTGGTTTTCTCTTGAGTAGTTCAGAAAGTCTTGTCCTTCTGGTATGTTTGTGTAGCTGTTATTTTCTGTCCTGTGGCCTATCACTTGCATTTTAAAAATACCAGGAAAATGATCAGTGCAGGAAAGACACAAACAGGCCCAAGAATGTATAGATGGTGATCTCCCACAAATTTAAAGAAATTTATTGCAGATGCTTTGTAGCAGAGCATCAGATGACTGATATGGCTAGCTCTTGTACTGCATCTTAGGATGAAAGCCGATGGATTATTTCAGAAAAGATTGGCAGGGTTATTCATGAGTGACTATTGCTTCTTAAAATCTGGCCACTTTGTCTTCTGACACCATGGGCAAATGGCCAGACCAGCTGAGTGTCACTGAGTGTAGCTAAGAATTTGCTCTCAATTGACCTTTGAGATTGACCCAGTGGTCAATGGCTGTCAATGAAGGCACCACTGGGCATCCTACAGCAAACTTCCTTTGCTGACACCTTGCATGTACTTCAGGGAGACCTTATAGTGGCCTTCTGGGATCTGAAGGGGGCCTACAAGAAAGCTGGAGAGGGACTTTTTACAAGGGCATGTAGTGATGAGGCATAATGGCTTCAAGCAAGAAGAGGGGAGATTTAGATTAGATATCAGAAAGAAATTTTTCACTGAGGGTGGTGAGGCACTGGAACAGGTTATCCAGAGAGGCTGGGGATGTCCCATCCCTGGAAACGTTCAAGGCCAGGCTGGATGGGGCTTTGAACAACCTCATCTAGTGGGAGGTGTCCCTGCCTATGGCAGGGGTGTTGGAACTAGATGGCCTTTAAGGTCCCTTCCAACCTAAACCATTCTATGATTCTATGAACTGTATTAAAACGATTTTGTCTCTAGGATCCAGCTTATTTTTTGAGAGTGAAGAAGCAGGAACCAGAAGAGCACCAGAAGGCAGGAACCAAGGAAAACTAAGGGAAAAAGTAAGTTTAAACACCCATTTCTGGATATCCCCTTTCTCACGCACAGACGCAGTCAAGTGCATGACACAATTCAAGCATTTCAACCACTGGCGCACAAATTTCAGGGCTGTTTCAGAAACGCACTGGGCTTGGAGAACTGACGGTCTTCCCACATGCGGGACCTGCTGTTATTTCAGGTTTAGGAAAAGAACATTTGTGTCACTTTCCTCATAAGCATGCCAGCCCCGTGATGTGCCACACATCCTAGGGCTGTGGGAGAGGGCTGCCACCAGCAGACCTGACCCATCATCCAGGTGGTGGTTCCCATTTAACCAGCGCTAACTTGGTGGGATGCCGCTTGCTTTCTGGAGTGGCAGGAGGCTCTTGGGCATCACGGGCACCCCTGGTCCTGGTTGCCCTCCCTGCAGCGCTCATAGAATCATAGAATGGTTAGAGTTGGAAGGCACCTTAAAGATCAT
>VXBW01004510.1:709059-797214 GCA_013400375.1 Thinocorus orbignyianus
GTGCCAGCTTCCCCCAGCCCTCCTTGAGGAGAATTAACGTCTAAGAAGGCTTTTAAACCTAGGCAAAGAACTTTTGTTATTAAAAAAACCCACAAAAAAAACCCCAAACCAAAACCACTTTTGGAGAGGACTCTCCATGAAGAGCGTTAATGGGATAAAAAAGCAGAACAGCAGCCTCAGCATCTCCCCTTCGGGCTCTGGGGTGTAAATGCCCCAGTGCTGGCGGTGCTGACCCAGCCGTTCTCCACTGAGCCACACCGCTTTGTCACTGAGCCACACCGCTTTGTCCCTGAGCGACACCGCTTCGTCCCTCGCATGCCCAGCCTCGGCTCTTGCCATCCTCCCCGGCTGCATAACTAAGGCTATGAAACTATTTTAACTGGTGGGAATCACTCTCAGTTTTTATTTATTTATTTATTTTGAGTTTGTTTCTAGCTTGGGCAAGGCCTGGGAGCGTAAGGCCGTGATCTTTCATGGTTTTGGTGGTTTTGGTGGTTGGGGAGCGAAGATGAGTGACGAGCAGCATCAGTCTGCTTTCCCTCCCCTCTTGTCTTTTTTAACTTTCTGCTCGTCCTGTCGTGGTGAGCACAGTCAAGATCCTGTAGGCATGGGACCAGCTGTGTGTCCTGCTTTGGAGAACTGCTGGCGTGGAATGCGGCTGTGCTGGCAATATCTGTGCAGAGCAACTGTGCCAAAGGCTTTTTTTTTTGAGCAAATGGTGCTCTGAATATATGAAAAATAAGTACAGTGGTCATGAAGACTTCTCCATTAAAACTCTTGTCTGGGAGTTCACAGGACTGAAAAACAAGCAGCAGTTACTGTCACTGAAGGAAACAGCACTGGTGTGTGATAAGGCATCTATACAAAATGATGCCAGTGATTATTTTTTTGTGATGCATGGAATAGCTCACTTAAACCTATTAGTCTAATTATTGATGCCACTGACTTAGGAATTCATTTGGAAGTGCTGTCATGCAGTTTGTGTTAGAATTGAAGCCCTAATGTTATGGATAATACATCATTATTACTTTGCAGAAGGATTTTTTACTATTTATTATAGTAAATAAACAGCAGATGAAAACAGGCAGACTTTCTTTTATCAAGTAGATCTATAAATGGCTGTAGAAATCAGGATTACCCTGAAGTGCACAGAGAGCTCTGTTTAGGTATGTCAGATCTCTTGCTAGAGACCACCAAATGAAAGACAGAACTTGAATTCTCACTATTTATTGGATTATTACTTTGTCTACTTCTTAGTTTTAGTTCTTGATTTGACTTTTGGTTTAGTGCGCACATAGGTAAGTTAAGATGAATTGCAGCTACGACAGATCTACTTACTGTTACAGTAGAATGAGAATACCTATTTATTTCTATATAATTAGAACAATTCAATACTTTACCGTGGGAGAGTGCACATTACTGTGTTGCATTTGTGAGGATTTGTTTTGCTAGTGGCGCTCCACTGCAAATACCTCTACTGTTTACAAGAGACAGACATGAAAAATTAATGGCAGAACATGCTACTTCCTGGCTGTTCTTTTTCCAACTATATTGGATTCCCTCGAGTTAGTTCTCTGTTACTCCTGACTTTCACTAGAGGAGAAGTATCTTCCTTTAATTTAGCATTTTTTGACTTTTGTGACATATTTTAGACTGGTTTGTTAGAGTCTCCTTTCTTTCATATTGAATGGTGGTGTAGCAAGAGTGAAAAAGACAGATCTGATCAAGAGATTGACAACCTTATATCAACATCCTTTCATTTACACTTCATATCATAGTATTAATCTCCTTTTTGGGAAGGCATATTTAGCAAGGGGGTTGCAATGAAAGTTCCTTTTCACTTTATTGCAAGACTTCTGCATGGAACTAAAGATCTGTGTTAATGAGATCAAAATACATGCACTTATATATATGTAAGTGTGTGTATGTGTTTACATGTAGGGTTTTTATGAGAAGAGATCTGACCACACAAAACACTGACTTTTTTTTTTTTTTTTNTTTTTGCAAAACAATATGTGTTTTCACCTTACTGAGTTTATTTGTAATCAGTGCTGATTTGAATTAAAATTGAATTAAAATGTGTCTGAAAACAAGAGTTTTGTTGCCAGTTAATGAAAAAAGCAGTAGTGTCTGGTCTTGCACATACACTGCATGAGAAAATTCCCTAAATCCAGCGCGTGTTGGGCTTGCAGGATCAGGGCCACCATCTGTGGAACTGGGTTCAATAATTGTGTTTAGCCTTATATCTTCCGTGCCAGTTTAGTGGCAATTACTGAACTCATAAAACTGAGACCTCTTTTTCCAACAGGGAAAATCACTGTACCTTGATTTTAAATGCAGCAGGATTCAACTTGGGGTCTAGTCTTGTAAGTTTTGGGGCGTATTCTGCCAAACAAGTCTGTGCTGAATATTACATTACTCACAGAGCAATATAAGACGCTCCCTACCCTTAGGGCTCGGCAAGGTGCTTTTACAACATTCCCGGTTTCTTCTGGCTTGGGAACTCAGGATGAGCTTGGCCCCGAGTACAGATACTCAGCTTGACAGTGAGTCACGCTCCTAAACTGCCAATTCGTCAGTCAAATATTTATCAATGTCTTTGCTACAGAAAGATAAAATCTGCTACACTGTGTGAGAAGGAGACGAAGTGGCAAGTTGTGGAGTTTTAGTTGTCATTGCTGAGATTAGGGAAAAAAATAGTCTAGGATTCATGGTCATCAAGTGATACCTTGCTCCGAAAACAGATTAACTGCCACGGTTTTGCTTAAGGGTCAATGTAGCTTTTGTGCTCTAAGTTAGAAAAAGACTTAGCAATTCACATCCCGTGCCCCTGACATTACTTTCAGGGACTCAGGGACAAGGTCAGCTTGCAGAAAACAGATGGAAAGTTGCATTTTTGCCCTTCCCATCAGCCTCACAGGGGGTTGCAGGATTCCAGACACAACCGAGTCACAGTGGGGCTGGCGTCCTCTTTGAATTCCTCTGTCACAGCACTCTTTCTGGGGTGAAAAATTGCCCATGACAAACAAAAACGGCAGACGGAGAGGGAGGAATGTGTCTGAGCTGCTGCTGAATACCTGCCATGCCGGCAGAGCCTGTGCTCTGCTTGGGCTGGCCAAAAAATGGGTCTTGGCAGCACTGCTATGCCATGAGAAGAAAGCCCGACTGTACCTTTCCCAACTTGCCTTGTCATAGGTATGGGCGTGAGATTGCAAGCTTGGTGGGTGCATTTGCAGGCCTGAAAGCAAAGGCCCTGCCTCTGTCGGGCAAAGGAATTTGCTGCGTTTGAAGCAGCTGCTTTCCAGCAGAGGTGTATCTCCATGGTCCCGGCTGTACCCTGCATTTGGCACCTCCTGCTGCCAGAACTGGAGGTGGGAGAGGCAGGGTGTCTGCAGCCCGTTGCACTGGGCAGGGACGACCTTTAGAAACGGTGCCATTGCTCCTGGTGATTAATACCGGTGAGAAAGTGCAAGGATTTTCTGCAAGTAGGTGTGGCAGGAACCCTTGTGAAACCCTGCTTAATCTGAAGGCACTTGGTCTCAGGGGTCTTAGGATTTCACTGTCAACTCTTAAATTTTTACACATTTCTAATGGTGTTTAGAGCTCCATCATACAAGATGCAGACATCTGAGGTTTCCTGTCATCATGACTGTAGTCTTATAGTCTATGTGCATACTTGGCAGATGGGACTAGTTTGTCGAGGCTGTGGTGTGCCAAAAAGTGATTCTACTAAGAGCAGAGACGTATGGGAAGAACCCAGTTGACAACCTCTCGATGAATTCTGATGCATGCATTCACCTTCTTTGAGGGGGTAAAAAATCCCTCTGTTATAATTTTTTGATTTCTGGTTATGTTCTAATGGATATTATGATTTGTCAGCATATGCCTGTGCATTTTCAGGGGCACACACCCCCATCTGGCAGGCGGTGGCAGATGGGCGGTGTGTGCAGGCTCTGTGTGCAGGCTCGGTTCTGGGAATGGAAATTCCAGGTCAGGTTTTTCTTCTAACTTGCTTACCCTGGGCATACCAGGTAATCCCTTGATGAATCTATTGCTTGTTCAAACAAGTTTGTGTGGATGGGGGGGGTGGGAGGTAGGGAGGAGGAGGAGGAAAAAAAAAGTGCTATTGTTTTGCTCTCAGTGTTGAGCTGTGAGTCTCTCAATGCTTTGGATCTGAAAAAAAAAAGCATTTTTAAACTTCCTATATGTTTTGAATGAACAACAGAAAGCTTTAAATTTTTAAAAGGTTAAATATTTTGTGGAGGATTCAGAAAATTTAACAAGGAATACTCTAACTTGGTCCAAATTGATTCTTAGGGCCAAGAGTGTCCCCCATGTGCTTCCAAAGCTTTAAGGACCTGTGAAGCTGCTGGAAGGCTCTACAGTGATGCTAGATGTGCTTCTGCTGTCTCTTTTGCCCTGCTTCTCTAGACGCTAATCGCCCCCTGGATAACACAGCAGCCTCTTGATGTGTGCTGACAAAGGCAGAAACCAGAGCAGTCTCCAGGTTGCAGGCGTTTATGCTGGGGATGTGAAGGTCTTCAGCAGCAGGAGGCAAGTGAGAAAGCAGAAAGGAGCTGGCTTTCTTCCTTGCCCCTCAGGTTGTGCAGTAATGACAACTCAGTTGGGCCTGTAAGGGTGCAAGCAGAGTGTTTACCGAGGGTATATCATTTATTCAAAATGTATCTGTGGGAAATCTTTCCACCCCTTGAATAAGTCAGTGGCAGCAGCAGTCAGCCCGGCTGCGTTCCAGGGATGTGGGCACAGCAGGGTTTGCCATGTCTGTCTTAAGTCTCATAACTCATTGCATGGCCTTGAGAGCATTTTTCCATCCCGTTTTCAAAAAGCAGGAATAGTTACTTCTGGTTTCTGTAGAGCTGGAGGTGTTGTGAGCATCACTGAGACTGCTTAATACTTAAGTGCAGTCCTAGTTCAGAGACTGAGGGTCCACCAGTAAGGTGATGGCTGTGTTTAGCTCAGGTGGGGTATATTGTAGGAAGGAGATGTTGTCTGAGCTACCATCCTGCCCAAAGCCTGGTGGGCTCTGGGAGAGCAAGAGCACAGTATAGCAAGGGAGCAACGTATTCTGCCTTGACATCCAGCAAGCAGGGTGGCACCTGTACTGAATGACAACAACATGAAGGTGCTGTGCCTTTCCTAGGGTTCTTCTGGCAGTAGAGAAACACAGGACTGCATTTTAAAGTCCCATATAAAAGCGATTCTTCTGTGTTTTGAAGTTTTCTCCTAATTTTAAAGCAAAGATGCTAGCCACCTTTGTTTTCCTTTGTTCCTTTAATAGTTAATGACTATTAAAACAAAGTCATTTTAATAAAGAACTCAGTTTAATAATATCTTTTTGAAATTCATGAGTTGCCTTCAAAATAAATGCCATGGTCTAAAATTTTGAGTTGTAGGGACAAACAGGTAGTTAAGGTCTGAGGCAGTCCAGACTGTTTCACTCAGCATTGTTCTTCAGGGTTTACAAAACCAAAGCAGCACCGCAAATAGTCAGATTCTTGCAAATGTATAGGTTTATTAGTATGAGTCCCTGTACTCCTGCATTACAAGTCCTGCTAAAAGACCAAGCTCCAGTTCTTTTCCTTTCTGCTGACATGGTTGAAAATGTACCCTGTATTTACAGGGGTGCAGTAAAACAAGTGAAAAAGCTGTCCGTATTTTCACTGTGTGGTGTGCCTACAGTATTTGGTGCAGCAGGATCCTGTTCATAGGGTTGACCTTTAGATGCTGCCAGAGTTAAAATGGAATCAAGTGGTGATCATAGTAGCAGTAATTGTTACAATGACCAAACAGTACTTTAAACTCATTTACTTGCATGTAAACAAAATCAGAGGAAGCAAGAGAGAATTGACAAAATACCATCTGTATTACTCCACTTAGTCTGTGTCCTGTGAGGATTGTCAGGGTCCTACATCTTTCTGAGGGATGTAAGTGTATTTTTATATATGATCTAGGTTTCATGATTGTAACTTAGCTTCGTTCTTGCCTCTGTGGTAAGATGCCATGTAGCATGTTCTAGGGGTTAGGGTTTGCCTCAGTTTTAGTCCATTTTTTTTCCCCCCTTATGTGTTGGATATGGTTTTCCTTTGGTTGACTGTTTCCTTCTGCCTCCGGGTTGGATGTCTGCTTACTCTGCATTGGGGTTTCTGCTTTGATCTACTCATTCCCATTAAAAGCCTGTTGGCTTCAATAAGAGGAGTATTGCACTGAGGGCCTTTGAAACTGCTTGCAAAGTACTCTCCTGTCACTTGGGTGAAAAGTATTGGTGTGTCCATGTGGGACTGTGCTAGTGCCGTCTGATGCTTAAACCAATGTATGCTGAGGCATTGCCTTACTAAGTGTTTTTATTTTCTAAATTCAGAGGTTGATTTTTACCCGTCTTGAGTATGTTTGTACAGCTAAATCCTCTTCGGATGTGAGGTCTTTTGAGTCCTGTTGACTTAGTGGAGCCCTGTCATCAAACATCAGCTCCAGCACTGGCATTTGCTACCTCTGGCTACACCCCTGACTGTTCAACTGATGGATTTGAAAGCCATTAGCTTGCCCACTGTCATCAGCTGCCTTTGACAGTCCACTACCTTTTCACTTGTTTTCCTAGTATTGATCTCAGTATTTTGGCTAGCAAAACAGTTAGCTGTTTAACAAAACTGACATCCAAAGTGTGAGAAGCAGCACTGATGAAATAGTGTGCTCTTTTTTTAATTTCAGTTTGTATTGCTTCAGCTTCTGACATTATTTTGGTTATGTCTGTATCTGTTAGAGTGGGGAGCCTTACTGCTTTCTTCTTGTGAAGGTCCCCATGAACTGTAAACAAGTAACTTGTAGATCTTTATTTGAAGATCTATATAGGATGTGCGTAAGCCTCCCACTTCGGGGCATCTGCCTCTGTCTTTGAAACAACTTTGTGCAGCTATATTAATCCATCTTCAATTTTCAAACTTTTTTTTTTATTATTTGGGTGATAATTCTGGATGTGCTATTTTAACAGCATCAGGATGAACACAAAATACTTGTGATTCTGCTTTTTCTATCTTTTAAATTGCTTTTGATTTATTGGAAAATAGATTTTCTTGACAATTTCTTAGCATGTTAACTATGGCAGCTGTCGGTTAGACCTTGTCTCAGAATGAGTTGAACTCTAGTGCCTTTGAGGTCAGTGAAGTTACATTGAAGCCAGTGGAGATACACCGATTCATTACAGTAGAAGTGTGGTCCCCCTCTAGTTCTTTTGGCTTTAATGGATATCTGACATTTATAGCTGTCAGGAGAGGATTGAAAAAGCAATTGAAGAAGAAATACTCTTCTGATGTTCTATACAGAGAAAATTGCTTGGGAGGTTTCTCTCTCTTCTTTACTGTGTTTCATTCATTAAAATAATTGGGGGAATAATTAAATGTAAATTTTAGATGCAGTCAGATACTTCTAGATCCAAACACAACAGCGATGCCTAAGGAGAAGGAATGATTTAGACAAGGAAGCTGATGGGAAACCTGGCACATAATCAGGCCCATATGTTACTTTTCACAATTGTTTTCTTTAAGCTGTTTCCAAGATACACAGGGGTGTGAAGCACAGCAGGGCACAGCGTTTGTGCAAGCCAAGGGTTGCATGTGTACAGCTTTTTTTTTTTTTTTTTTAAAACCACCCAGTGATTCTCCAGTCCTGTCTCTGTCTTTGAGGGTCTGCTCTGGTATTAGTGGAAGCTGGTGAAAAGTTGCTTAGACTTTTTCCACTTGTTGAAGAAGGAGAACAGCAAGCTGCTAAAGCACCAGCCGCTGTTAGAAATATACTGTTGAATGTTTCTCACCGTTGCAGTGATTTTCCCAAGGAGAGCTCTGCTGAGATTTTTACATTGTTACAATTCTTATTGTGAAGGATAATCAGAGTCTGTTGAGGTCAGTGGAAAGATTTCCCTTGAATCCTTATGACATGCTGGCTCTGAGATGGACAGGTTTGCACGCATAGTCTTTTTGATGCCAGTGTTGTGTGGAAGGCTTGGGATTTCAGAGATTTGTAATGGAAAAGGTTACCTACTGTGAGCACAGGAGTTAGAAAACTAGGCAGGGCTTGAAAGCGTTTCAGTTTCTTACTGTCTCTTAGTAGTGGTTTATTTTAGTTTCACTGGCAAGTGCTTTGGTTTTGGAACTGCCTGGGCTTGCTTGGGAGCTCTGATTCCATCAGCAAGGAATGGTTCCTTGCTTGAAGCAACTCACCCATGTTCAACTAGCAGTGGCTCGCTTTGGTGGCTGAATCCCAAGTGCTGGAAAAGCAACCTTCTGGCGGTATGGATGCAACAGATTATGTGAAGACAATAATGACCCCATTATCTATCTTGGCTTTTTCCCCCACTAGTGTTTTTGATTCTGGACTTTAACTTGGAACCTCCAAACTCCCACTTTATTTTTTGAAGGACAGTTTGTCCTCTTAACTCCAGGGCCTACATCTGTTTTTGTAGTAGCTTGTGCATCTTGCAATTCCTTCTTAAGACACTGCACTAGTTTTATGTGTTTCTGCTGATAAAAGGGCCCTTTGTACGCTTGTATGGACGTGTTTGCTCAGTAGCAGGGGATTCTGCTTTCCTTTTATGCTCTGATGTTCAATGGCGATACAAAGGCTGTGTTCTAATGTATTGACTTTAACAAAGATCGTGAATAATTCGTGCTCACTGTAGTACTGCTAAAGTTTTGTCTGTCAAATAGCTGCACTGGGCGAAGAAGCTCCTCATTTATGGCTTGCCAGTCTCTACTTCTACTCTATCCTGTGGCAAAGTCAGCTCACGCCTGCTGTTACAGAGTTATAAAATGGCTCTGCCACGGTGGAGTCGGCGTTAAAACTTCACAGTGTGATAATGCAGGAGGGCCAGATAAAGCGTGTGCATCTCTGTGGCGCTAAATGAGATGGTTTATTCCATGTAACTTCCCGTAGCTGTTCCGAATTTGTGTGTCTTGTGTCTCTTCAAAATGGGTGATTACTCGGTGCTTACTTCATCTTCTTCTTCTCCCCCACAACAGTCAGAATGGGACCTGTACAGTGTCCAGACGCCAGAACACCATCCAGGAGCTTTTGCAAAACTGTTCGGATTGCCTGATGCGAGCTGAGCTCATAGTACAACCCGTGAGTGCTTCTTGTTCTTCTTATCAAAAGTGACTATGAATATTACAGGGAAGGAATGCTGCCTTGTTATCTGGAATCACAGGCTCTGCTTCTTCATCTCCTTTCTCCCCTTTCAGCTGTTTGCGTGACACGACTAGGGGTGGAATAGCACACCACCTTCCTTGGTCTCCCTCCTCTCTCTGCACTCAGTGTTCAGCAAAACTGATCGAAGTGCATCTAATTAAGAAAAGGGGAACTTCCCAATTTTTATTTTATTTTATTTTTAAAGCCCCTACCCTTCACAAAGATTCTACTACATCTTATTTTTCAGTTTCAGATCAAGGCCACTGTCAGTGTAAACAGCTGTTAATAATGTTATGACCACTTACAGTCTCTTAGTGTCCTATAGAATATCGTTGTCATTTTCTAGGCCATGAAGAACCTGATCCACCACAGGAAAATCTTTCATTATTTTACTTTTCCAGATGATTCCTGAAGAAGTATATGAAACTACATTAAAATCTTCTTGACTGTTTCATCCCAAACGCATAGAGATGATCTTTGCTGTACACTACACTGATATAAATGCGTAGTGCCTGGGGGTGGGTCACTCACTGACACTAGGCTCAGTCTTGGCAAACATGGGATGTCCTCTGTTCCTGCTGAAGTCAGAAGAGGTGCAGGGTGGTGAGAGCATCCTGCTATTGAGGCCACTGTGGTCCAAAAACCATTTGCAGTTCTGGCAGTAGATGTGATTTAATGCACAGTTTTGGTCCCTCTGTGGACAGAAAATTCGTTCAGGAATGAATTCTGTGGTTAGCAGTTCATTTCCTTTTGAGAGACACAGCACGTGTGAGCATGTTTATATAAAAATCAATGCCAGAGTAAATACAGCCTCTTGTTGAAGATTAATATTATTCCGTTGAAGTTAAAAGAAAGTGATGTTTAGCTTCAGCTTGGTGCCACAACGTGCATTGCTTACTATTTTTTTTTCTTTTCTTTCTGAGGGACAAAGTAATGAGGTCCATCAACGTTTTATTTCCAAATCAGATCACAGCTGGGTTATGTTTTGTTCAGCGTGGCTGTGTCAGATGTGTGATGATGAGATCAAAAAGTGATGTACTCCTGCTCGAAGCACCATGACCATACTGTGATCCACTGCACTGGGAGGGCACATGGAGAATTTGCCTAGACTTTGGGTGATAAGGTGGTATGCAAATGTGTCTGGCCATGGAGCTGCTCCCAGGCAGACAGGGTGCAGCCTACGTTTTTGAAGGGGAGGAGCAATGTCTGTAAGCCTTAGAACCTCGGAGAAACTTCTGAAAAATCAGGAGCAATATCCACCAGCTCTCACTTGGGCAGACTCTTTGCTTCTTGCCCTCTAAACATCAAAGCATAACGTCTTAAAAGCTTAGCACACTGTGAAGCCTTGGCTCTGCTAAAATAAACATCAGTCAGGGCATGCTGTTCTTTAGGGAAAGGTTTGGTTAGTATTATGTTTTAATAATTTTATTTTGTATTTTATTACTAGTGAGGACTTTCCAATGACTGTGAATCCTTTGCTAATTGGCCTTCTGCCAGTTAAACCCAGCAATCAGAGACCCAGCAGTTGAAACCTATCGTACTTCTTAAAATAATTGGTCTGCATAACATCTCTTTTATAACAAACAAGCTGAAGCTTAGGTGATGAATTTAATTTCCCTTTTTTTTTTTTAATTCTTTTAGGAATTGAAATATGGGGATGGTGTCCAGATTAGAGGGAACAGAGATCTGGAAGAGTGTTTTGCACAAGCGAATGACCAAATGGATATGCTGGATGGGCTGATCAGAGAGATGAGGCAGATGGGCCAACCCTGTGATATGTATCAGAAAAGGTATTGCCATGGAAGGGCTGGGGGAGGGAATGTGGCTGATAAAAGTTTGATGTCCCAAGTGTGCACCTTCCCTGGTGTTGCAGGATGTGACAGAAGTAAATTGACTTTGTTTGGGGCATGCTATCATGGAGAAGGGCCCTGCAGTAACGTTTTTCTTACAGAATTTTACACCTTGGTTGTCCCCAAGGAGATTTTAGATATATTTTTTCCACAGCCTGTGCTTTCAGCTCTTTGTTTTGAATACCTGGTGGTCTAGTGGGAGACATGAATTGCATTGTTTCCATGTTTTCTGAGAATTTTCCTTATAGGCACTTACTGGTTCCTTCCCTTTCAGGCTGCTTCAACTTCAAGAGCAAATGCGTGCCCTGTACAAAGCCATCAGCGTTCCCCGTGCCAGGAGGGCCAGCTCCAAAGGTGGTGGTTGCTTCTCCTCTCAGAGTGGCTCAGGCTGGGATGAGTACACGAAACGTGTCACAAGTGAATGTTTGAACTGGATGAGGCAGCAGAAGGTAAATCTGTGCAAAACCCAGGTACAGGGCTAAGACCTGGTGTTGTTTATGTATGTCACCTCACATGCAGTAATGTTTTGGGTGCCAGTAGAAAATCAGAAGTACATGTGAATGCTCACGTATTATTTCATGTTCCACTGTTAATTTTTTTTATTGTAGTATTGTGTGTGCAGTGAGTTTCCACTGAAATATGAACAAGAATTTGGGTTTTTCATTTGCAAAGGAAAAAGTGTGGAAGTTAGATTTGAAAGCTGAATGAGACACAGCTGTTAACATAACAAAAGGCATTGACATGTTTGTGTTGGAGATTATTATGCTCAATATTTCCTTCCTTCTACAGATTTCCTTTATGATTCGTATTTATCTTAACCCCTTGCACAGACAGGACCAGCTTCACAGGTTTAACCATTGTCCATTTTACAGTTGTTCTCCCCCCTCTTATCACAGTGGGAGCCATAAGGTAGAGCTGATTGCCACAGGACTTGACTTTCAGAAGTCACTGCTGAAATAGCAAATTCAGCATTTTCGTGTGTGTCTGTTGCATGCACAGAATAAACTGCCCATGCACAGCTGTTGATGATGTAACCTGGAGTAGAAAACACACACTGAGAGCCTGTAGCCCCTTTTTGTGCTGCTGAAGTGGAAGCTCTGTGTTTGAGGGTGGACAGCCCTTTCTGAGTGACAGGTAGGGAGGATGGAACAAGTTGGCTGAAGCTATACGTTGAAGAGGCCTTGTCAATTGAAATTGTATTATTTTTATCTCTCTTTATTAGGCTGTTGCTTAGTCATCTTGTCTTAGTTATCTGCATGTGGTGTTTGCCAGGTGGCTGCCATATAAACCAGATGAGGAGGGGAGAGCTCTGTACAGTTCCCATAATTTTATGAGAGTGCTAGTCATAGTCTAGTCTTTTAGTGCCCTCCCATAGCATGGCATGTTTTGGAGGAAGAAGGGGAAGTGGACATGCACTCCTTGAGTGATAACGTGTGTAAGCATTGTGCCAGGAGAGCAACAGCAGGTATTATCTCTCTACACACCCTGTGGGAGAGCGGGCTAAAGACCTGCCACAGTTTGAGGAGTGGTGTTGGACAGACACACTGGGCATGTTTCCAGCGATGAAAGACCATGACCATGTCGCACCTCGCAAAGACGCCGTGTGACACTGCTCAGACAGCCCTAGCTAAGTACAGGGACCATGAGCAAGTGCTCTGTAACTGCGCTCCCACACAAAAGCTCCTGTGAAAGTAAACTGCTTACTCTCCCTTCTTCCATCCCTAAGGCAAAGCAGATGTGGGGCCAGTAAGCACTCAGCTCTCTGTTTGGCTTTTGAGTTTTCCTAGGGAAAACTTATCTGGAACTTTCCACCATGCCGCTTCTTCCCACCAAGCATGGCTGTGTCTCATTAATCATAGAATCATGGAATGGTTAGAGTTGGAAGGGACCTTAGAGATCATCAAGTTCCAACCTCCCTGCCATGTGCAGGGACATCTCTTCCTAGTGCGATTACCTGCTTGCACTGGGAGCAGGATGACATTTCTCCCAGTAACACAATGAGATGTGGCGAAAAGGTCTGAGCAGCTGTGGTTTTTTGGTGGTGTTTTTGTGTTTTCTGTCAGGATGGCTTGCTGACAGGAGAATCAGGGGGTAGGAGGGTTGGTCAAATTTACAGAGCAGAATTATGGAAAGTGCAGTGAAATCCAGACAACTTTTTATTGGTGTGCTGGCAGCCACCAGGACTGCCGCTGTCGCTACTGACTCTTCAGGCTGTTTAATTGTAATGAGAAGGGTCAAAGTCCTGTAACTTTGAGAGGGCTGAATGCAAAATGGTTTTGTTTCTTGGATCTTTTTCAGCACTGCCTTTGAAGCCCTACGCTTGAACATGGTTTGGGCTTTATTGTCATCTGTTGACTCATAGAGGTTTGGCTCCGGGCTGATAATTACCGAATTCAGTCCCGACCCAAGATTAAGATAGCTATTTCTTTCCTGTGCGCATGTGCAGACAGGCATTCAGACAGATGGAGCATGTCTTTAGAGCATAAAAGATGATTTGGAGTTTGAGGAGCTGAATTGTGAATTCAGTGGCTTTTAATATTTGAAAATAATGAAACTGCTGTCAGATAGTAATTGTCCAGGCGTATTACTGTTTTTCAAAGGCTGTTCCTGGAGATTTTCACTCAACATTCTACAATAAATATTGCCAAAATGCAAGACAAACAACATGTTCTGTAATTTCAGTTTATCCTCTGTTTTTTCATTTAGTTTGACTGCATTTAACTGAAGTTATTGGAATTTACATAAGCATAATTAAAATGGAAATGCAGTGTATGGGCCTACAGAACTTTACTCTGGGATTTTCACAGGAATTGCATGGATAACATTGTTTGATAAAGTCATAATTTGTTTTCAGAGTGTTAAGAATGTGAGCTATACAGCAAACCACAAAAATAGTTTGGTCCAAAGAAAACAGATGAAAATACACTACTGAGTGTGCTTTATCTAGTCTAATTTTAAGCAAAATAAATATTTTCCCCACTGTATTTCTTCTACTTTGGGAGCCTGTCACACAGTTTAAGTGATGGCAATTTTAAGAAATTGTAACCCCTTATTCTGAACTTCCCTTTGTTCAATTTTACCCTCTACTGCATAGTCATGTTTCCTTCGGTTCAATTCCTGTGTTCTTTGCTTTAGATAATAATGTTAGAAATTAAAGTTGAAATACTGTCTGTTTCTCCTAGGCTGAAATGGAGCTGGTGAAATGGGGATTTGAATCAGCATCCATTGAGCAACAGATCAGTGACCACAGGAGGACTCACAATGCCATTGGAGACTATCGCTGGCATCTGGACAAAGTCAAAACAGATCTGGTAATTACTGTCTTCCCTTACACGTTGCTTACTCTAGATATGTGTTATTGGGTCACCAGTGTTCTGCTACAAAAAAAAAGGAAATCTGAATAGCTCAGCTTCTCTTCAGAAAGCACTGGGGTCATGATAACAACTGCTTTCAACCTTAAGATTTATTTCATGATTATTTTGTGTTCTACTTCTTTCCTCAGAATTTTAAAATAATAATAAAAAAAGTAGCTATTTAACATTTTGTTGTTGTGCACCAAGGCTGGCAAATAAATATTGCAACGATTTTTTGTGGGAAGAATGACTAAGAATGATTATTCTCACATTCTGTCTACATTAAAATAAGAAAGTGAAAGGATAAGGTGGGTGCCTAGATACAACCTTGAGTAATGAGGGAATTTCTGTGAAAAATGTTAAAAATTCTGGGCTAAACTTAGAGCTTTTCTTAGGTGTGGGCTTTTTAATGGATTTTTTTTTTCTTCTTTTTTTTTGCCCCTCTGAGGCTTCTTTTTTCCCCATGAGAATGCAGTGGTCACCTTCCTCTCCTGTCAGCCCAGCAGCAGATATAGGAGAGAGGAGGCTTATGTCATTCCCATTCTTCTTTTCTGTTAATTGCTCACACCGGAAGAAAGAGAGTTGAACCTGAAGAAAGGGCACTCCCATTTCGGAGCTCTGATAACTCAGCCAAGCTGAAGAGTGGAAGGGGTGTTACTCCCTTTTCTCTTCTGCTTCAAATAGAAAAGGTGATAGATGGCCTTATGGAATAACAGTTCCAGGGGTTGTGCAGCTTCCTAGCCAGAGAAATAGGAACAAAAATTGGAACCTCCTGCTCACATCGTAGCTTATACTACTCCAGAGCTCTCTCTAGGACTGGCTGGTTCCCCACAGCTGTCTAAGAGTTTGGTGTAGAAAGAGATCCATTTTTTGGGAGCTGTTTTGGTATTATAGGTGCAACCTTGCTGTTGTACACAGCTGTTGAGCACCGCTGAGGGAAGTAACTTTATCCAAACCTCGGGTTTATACTTTTTGTGGTCCTCCAGTGGTGGAGATCTGATACTCACCTATGTCTTTTGCAGGCATTTGCAGGTTACCACCTGTAGTTGTAATACTGTGACACTGATACTGTAAAGGAAAAATCAACAAATAGCCAACTTGTAAAAGGCTCGCTAAATATTTGCTATCTCTATTTCAGAGAGAGAAGGCTGCGGTTCATCAGCTAGAGGAAGAATACGAAGGACTTCTGGTGAGCATGAGAAGTGGCCATGGCTGATATGATGAATTTTTGCTTTATTAGCACCTATGCTATAGTCAAGGGACACTTCAGGTTTCAACAGAGTGACAGATACATGTTGCAATAATTCTGTTCAGCAGTAAATTGACAGTGCTTTGTAGTTTCTTTAGGATTCAGTTGGAGTCATGAACTTGAGATTAAGTCATTAGCTGATGTATAACTGACTTACCCTCACAAGGAAGTTTCTAGTTTGCACCTGGTGAAGGGAGTTGGTCACTGAGCAGCTGAAGAGTAAAAGTCTGCCTCCTTAATGGGAGTAAATGTAGTGATGAAGTTAGTCCATAGATGAAGCTTAAACAGTTAATCAAAAGTGGGATTAGAACCAAATTCCGTATAGGGCTGTGCATCTTCTCTGCTTTGGATTTTTATGTAAAATACAGTGAGAATCATGTGCAAATAGTAGATTCAACCCTTGGAGTAGGAAGCTGATTGCTGTACACATTTCAAGCAACAGGATGTGTATTTTGACATGAGGACTGAGAAGGAATCTTTTCATGAAATGTCATCTGTGCAAAAGGTGCTGCTACAACAGCAAGGATGTGTTATGAGTAGCCAGTGCAAGCAAAAGTGGTACATTTACCATCATTTACCATGATGGTAAATGTTCAGATATTTTTTATGTTTTCCCCCATGACTTTTTGTTTGCATGTCTACACATATGCAGATGTGTGAGTTTTACTGTTATTTTATTAAAAAAAAAAAAAAAGGCCATGCTGTGCTCTTAACTTCCCCTTCTCCACTCAGCACGGGCATTTCTGTTCATGTCTTCTTATTTCTGGAATTTCTTGCAGAAATACTCCTTTGAGAGAATGGATCAGCTCCGTCAATTCCAGAACCTCATCCAAGCCACCAGCAGAGAGATCATGTGGATCAATGACTGTGAGGAAGAGGAGCTTCTCTACGACTGGAGTGACAGGAACACTGACATTGCCAGAAAGCAGGAGGCGTTCTCTGTAAGACAGTTCAACCTCCCCATGCTTTCCAGGGGGCCGCCTTTTGGGACAGTGAGGGAGGAACAGCCTGGCTCAGGGGAACTGATGGCAGGACAGGCAATTCTTCACTCTTTTGAAGTTCCTGGGGATTTTTATCAATGCTTTTGGATTAAGTACTGTGTCCTTTTGAGTCAAGATTGGACATTTATTGCAATATTGTGCTCCCATTCAACCAGGTGTCATGCTTTCTTTTGACTTTGGAAGCTGGACTTATCAGTAGAGTTGCTATGGAGTAGTAATCACATCTAGGTTGTGCACACAGTCGTTGTGTTGACATGCTGAACTAAGGGACTTGAATCAAGCAGTTTAATTTTTCCTGTTAGGACTTTGTAGGGGATGGGGGTGCCCTTGGCCAGAGGGAGCTGATGGTTTTGCCAGCAGTGCACTGAGCGCACGGTCGTTTCCACTGCTCCCTGTCTTCTGTGGATATGGAGGGAAGCTGAGCATGTGCATTTCTTAAACCAGTATTGGTTCTGATCAGCAAATTGAAATAAATGGGAATGAAAGCTCAGACTATTAAGAAGGTACTTTTGGGGTTTTTAGTTCAGTTGTGCTGGATGTTGCAAGTTGCAGTCATTTTTGTTTCCATCGTTCCTCGGAAAGTTAGCTTTGCTCTGTGAAGTTGCAAACCTAGAGACTAGAACTGAGATGACTCTGCCTTCTTCGTTTCTGTTGTCTTCATAATTAACTTCAGTATGCTGAATAGAATTACTATGCAGTGTTACCAGGGAAAATTTTAAGTAAATCATCCTTTGCAGCATACATCAGGGGGCTTGTTTAATGTTGTGGTTTTGTTGTTTAGAAACGCATGAGTGAACTGGAGCTTAAAGAAAAAGAACTCAACAAGCTAAAGCAAGAAAGTGACCAATTAGTGCTCAACCAGCACCCTGCTTCAGACAAAATCGAGGTGAGTTAGACTTTCTGTGATTTCACTTGCTCCTTGAGTTGCTACATGGGACAAGGTCTCAGTGAGAGTTGGCAAATGAAATTCTCCGTTTGGACCTGAGAAGGGTTTGCCTACCAAAAAACATGTCCATTTTTATCCAGCTCTACGAGCTGCTCTAATAACTGTTACTGCCTTCCTCTACAAACCTGCTCATAACAAATACAGGCATCTTAAGAGCTGTGTGGAGAGCTTTCATTGTTATAAAGTTTGATGATGGATGCATGTGAAAATTAATACGAGGCTTAGGGAGTTGTCTGAGTTGACTACAGTGCTGCAGAATTTATGGCAGGAAGGCATGTCATTCTGCTATCTTAGTAGGCATGTTTTGAAGAAAGCCACACCCTGTGAGGGTTTATATTTAATCCAGGTGCAAATACTTTCTGCAACTGAAATTCATAGTGCATTTCTACAGCTTAGCCAAGACATTTTTGCTTTCAGAACCTGGTGTACATTTCTTCAATTACAAAGGTTGCAACAATTTGGAAAATCTCGTTTTATTAGGAAATGCTGTAGTAGGTATAGTCTTAAGAGTGCATAAGAACCCTGAAACAGAAAGAAGCTAATAGAAAGAAAATAAAAGAGAGTCCTTTCTGCTTTTCAGCGTGTTTACTTTGATAGCAGTTACCGTATTGTGTAAAATCGTCATTCATCTTTCTTCTGTGGTCAGTTTCTTCCTTAAAGGAAAGATTCTTATAAGCTCCAGCAGTGAAGTAAAAGTTGTGTGTAATTTTCTAAAGAATATACGAGGACTTGAGAAGTTTGAATTGTCATGTTTGACAGCCTTCCTTGGAAGAAGGAGAGCATGACAATTTGCAGTTGAGATATTTTGTTTGCACTGCTATTTGTGCATTTCACCCCTTGCTCATGCACTTCAGGCTTTATGCTGATCAAAGGAAAGTCAAGTTATGAACAAATTTCTCTCTGCATCTCACAAGCAGATATTTAACTCTTTTTAGTTAGGTAGTTGCTCCAGTGTTGGGGAACTATTTTCATGAATTAAATTATTCTGATGTGCATTAATTTGTTTTAGAAAATTTTTCATTTGCACTTGTGTGGAGCATAAATAGTTTTGCTTGAGTACACGTATGGGAGAGTGATGAATGTGATGGTCTGAGTTCTGTATATTACTATTTTTTTAGGCCTACATGGATACATTACAAACTCAATGGAGCTGGATTCTTCAGATCACCAAATGCATTGATGTTCATCTGAAAGAGAATGCAGCTTACTTTCAGGTGAGTAGTGATGTGGAGAATTCACACTACTTTTTTAAAGTGTGAATGCCATCACGGATATTTTTTTTTCTGTACCAAAATCTATTTAAATGTGTGCACAAAGCATTTACAGTATGGTAACAGTGTGCTATGCAAACTGCAAATTCTGCCAGATGTGAACTGGGATTTCTCAAGAAAGGAATCCATTGATCTTCATAACACGTTTTCAAGAGCTGTATACAACTGAAATCACATATTTTCTCCTGTAGTTCTTTGAAGAGGCCCAAGCCACAGAGTGCTACCTGAAAAACTTACAAGACTCCATCAGAAAGAAGTTCATCTGTGACAAGAGCATGTCACTGCAGTGTTTGCTGGAACAGATCAAAGAGCTGGAGGTACTGTCACACCTGTCCAACTGGTTATGTTCTGCTTTTCTTGGAAATCAGTTGCCCTCTGCAGGTACCAAATGCAAAACCAGGTGTACTGCGGCATTTATATACAGGACTGTATGAACTTGAAACCATAAGGGTATATTCATGCTCATTTCTTAGGAAAGCCTACAAATGGATCTGTGTAATCTGTGTAATACTGTTTGGAAGTCTGATTTATTTTTAAATCTGGAATGACCCCAATGAATTCCCGAGTTCCTGAAACGCTAAAAAAATTAACAAAAGGAAAGACTTTCATTCATAGGTGGTAGAATAGATTTTGCCTCAAAGGATAAGTGTATTTAATAAATGATTCATTGTGCTACTTTGTATTACTGTAATCTCTTTGAAAGGACTTAACTTGTAGCTTTTGTAGCTAACTACTTACTCACCCTACAATTCCAAATTGAATAAATGAGAGAAAAAAGAGTCAGTGATATAGAAGGGCAGTTGAAGAGTGTGGGGCTTGAGAGTGTAGGTTTTTGTTTTGTTTTTTTTTAGTTAGTCTTTTTTTTTCTTTTTTTAACATACTATTAACCTTTGCAGAATGAACGAGAGAGAATTCTTGAATACAAGAGGCAAGTGCAGAGTTTGGTGAATAAATCCAAGAAGATCGTGCAGCTGAAGCCACGTAACCCAGACTACCGGAGTAACAAGCCCATTATCCTCAAGGCTCTGTGTGACTACAAACAGGATCTGGTACTGTACCCCTTTTTGGCTGATAATGAGCATCATGTAAACTAGAACATGGCAAACAAGTTAGTGAACAAACTTTTGAGCTGATAGGTGTAATCCTTTTGTCTGCTTTTGGTCAGCATTTACATTTCTTGGAAAAAAAGGTCTGACTTTCATGTAATTATGAATCAACAGTCTAGGTTCTGGTTGGTTAATAAGTTTGATCAAAACGATTATTATTAGTATTAATACTCACAGTTCAGATTGGCACAGAAAAGTTTCATTTATAATTGGGTTGAGATTGTTGTACGGATGCTTCCCAGCATTTTCCCCTTTCTTTTGGTGATTGCTCACCTTTTCACCTTTCCAGTGTCTCTCTGGGTCTTTAGTTCAACACTTTGTCTAAAAAAAGATGAAGAAACGTTCAATAAGTTGTTGGTATCCTGAGTTTTTTGCTGGTTGGAGTATGGAATTGATGGTTGTGGATTTTTCCTTCTCAGTGGTGGGGCTGCCTGAGTTCGGTGGTTTTTTTTCTTAACAGTCTGCATAGGTACATTTTCTGCTTATGTGCTCTTTCTCATTACTGGTTACCAGTTATCCAGTATACCTGTTTGTGTTAGCTGTAAAACTTGCTTTACCTGACTCACTAGGTTGCACTTGTGCAGTAATTGACCACTGTGATTTGTGTTTACGATCTGGAATTCCTGCTGTCCACTCTGTGTCTGTGATCTTCCATACTGCGTTTTATTCCAGAGTAATGACCTGTTGTTACTATAAGCACAGCTAAACAAATTTAGGCAGTGGTTACTTGACCGCTTGGCAATTGCTTTTAGAGTTAAGCATGCTAATTTCTGCTCAGGTGAAAGTAAGCCCAGACAAGTCTGAAGCCTGTGCACGGTCAGGTCAATGCCAAGCCTGTGGCCTTCTACTAATTCTGTCAAAAATCTATCTACTGGCTGTAGAGGTATGATGGAGGAAGAGAGTCCCATCAGGATTAATGGTGGAAGGAGCTTCTCCCCCTTGGCTATGAGTGGACTGTAACCTGTACCACAGCTACAGTGTCAAGATTTCTGGTGGCTCTAGCTCTGCTGCACTCACTCCAAACCTCCTTGCAAATATGGATGCAGCACTAAGCATCCTTATGCCTTCAGCTCGCTGGCTCACAGCCATGTGTACTTGCCTAGCTTACTGTGGCCATGTGTCCACACTCAGTCTTCGATGCTTGTCATGACAAGCCCCAAGTGTGATGATCAACTGGACTGACAACTTAGAGAGTTCAGAGTGATCCCACTTCGTTTTCTTGGGTTTTCATCCAGATTGAGGGAGAAGAGGTTGATCATTTGCCCCAGTATGAAGCCAAGAAGCACACCCAGACCTGGCAGCTGAGAAGCACTCCCACTTCTGTGATCTAGATGTATCTTTCTTGTTTGTCTTTTCTAGAAACCCCATCTTAGTTAACTAAAGAAAAAAACATTGTTCTGCCTTCCTTACAGAAAACAGTGCGGAAAGGAGATGAATGTATCCTGAAGGACAATAACGAGCGCAGCAAGTGGCTGGTGACTGGACCTGGAGGAGTGGATATGCTGGTGCCATCTGTTAGTCTTATAATCCCACCCCCCAATCCGTTAGCAGTGGATCTTGCTACCAAGTGAGTTGCTGCCTGGGTTTGAACACGTGCCACTGGGAGCAGATAGAAGAGTTTGTTCAAAATAGCAACTGACCACAAAATCTGATTGGTCCCTTCATCAGGGTGACCCTGCACTTCATAAGGGTGGGGGATTAAGGACTAAACCCTTGACTTGAGGGTGTTTGCTTCAGTGAAGCTTGCTGGGGTCTAAAAATACTTTAAACTTAAATTTTACAAGGTTTTTCTTGTGTCTAATAATGGCAGTCATGGACAAATTAATTTCCAAGATTTTTTCTAGTAGAGAAGAAGCTTTAACACATTCCACATCTGGTGGATGTTTCTTGGGATGTTTTGTAGCTATGCTACGAGGACACACATGTTTTTTGACCATGAAATTTCTTTTCTCACCTCAGAATTGAGCAGTACTATGAAGCTATTTTAGCTTTGTGGAATCAGCTGTATATCAACATGAAGAGCCTGGTATCTTGGCATTATTGCATGATTGACATTGAGAAAATCAGAGCGATGACTATTGCCAAGGTAAGACTTTAGCTGGCCTTACCTGTGGACCAGGGACATCCGTGTCCTGAACTCTGCTGTCCCAAACAGCACTTGCTGTGTCTTGTGCAGATGTATGTTCTGCAAGATCATGGATCTTCCTTTTATTGGGTTGCACAGTTGTTGTGGAAGTTGTTGTGGAAGTTGTTGTTTTATTAAAGGAGAAGCAAAACACTTTCATATTCAAATATGATAGAGGTAAATGGAAAGATAAGCTAAGAGGACTTATTCCATACTTCTTGTACTTGTTCCCACTGTGCAAGGGCATGGATAGGCAGATTAAGAGGTAGAATTTCAAAGTATTCTGAAATAATCAAATGTCTGTAACAGGAGTAGATTAGCTCAGAGGGCACTTCTAGCAACGAGCTTTTAGAGGCAGTCTGGGTAATTTTTATTCTAAAATGTGATTCCTTGGTTTTTTTCTATAGGGGTATTAATTTGCTCCTTAATGATTAACTAGTCATAAACTTTTACCAATTGTTTCTTTTTTCAAAATTCTCTTATACCTCATTTCAGCTGAAAACAATGCGTAAGGAAGATTACCAGAAAATAATAACTGACCTGGAGATTCATTATCAAGAATTCCTGAGGAACAGCCAAGGCTCAGAGATGTTTGGTGATGAAGACAAACGAAAGATCCAGTCTCAGTTCACTGATGCTCAGAAGCACTACCAAACCTTGATTATACAACTGCCCAATCAACCACGGCAGCCACAAACAGGTTTGTTATACTCCTTTTTTTTTGTAGATTGTACTGCTTCAGTTTCTTTATTTGGATTTGAGGAAGCAAGTTTCTCTTCTTGTGAATGGGAGATTTCATTACTTGAGACATATTTTCTATCTAGTCTCAGTTCTACAGATCAAATCAGTGCTTTGGCACTGCACTGCATTGGCTTTCTATATGTAGGTGCTCAGTTTTCTGACACTTGACATTTACCCAATTCATTTTACAGTGGTTCCAACTGAGACCTGTCCTGTAGGTTCCTCAAACACCATTATTGTTAATGAGAGAAACCGAGAACATGAGAAGCAGGAAGCCTGGCTGTTGATGGAGCTTCAGAAACTACGGCGTCAGATTGAAGCTTCTGAGATTCGGATGGTTCAAAGAGCTCCTCTTGGAGTGGATCAAGGGGCTGTGCATGACTTTTCAGTCAGAATAAAGGATTTAGAGGTAACTGAATGTTTTTCTTTGAATATCTCAAGCTTGGTATGAATCTGCACTGCAGAGTGTGTTGCAGTTGTATTTCTGGTCAGGTAGTAAAGGAACACCCCAGCAGAAAATTCTCAATTAGAAGCAATTTGGATTGGAGTTTAGCTCCTATGTAGAAAAAGTTCACTCTTGGATTTTAGAAATCAAATTCTGTTAGGCAAAGAATTTGGAAAGCCTGATGTCAAGTGGACATGAGCTCATGTTAAGCCTCATCCAGGTTAAAGCACTAGTAATGTCCTTTTGCACAGACCCTACTTTACCACCTACTGCTGAAGCACTGTCTGTAGGATGCAGAGTGGATAGACAGAGCTTACAAAGTTCCTGTCCCAGTTCTTAAGATTTGAAGGATACTGAAGAGAGAAGATGAATAAGAAAAGAGAACAGGTTTGGGTAGCAGGATCTTGAAACATCTACTGGGTACAGCAGGCAGCTGAGAGTGAAGTGCTCTGTTATAAAAAGAAAGCTCTGTTTCAGAGTGGATGAGGTGCTGCTGTAGACTGTGCAAAAAATAAACTGCCCAGTGTTACTTACCTTGAAGAAAGGAGACTTGGGCACTGCTTCAGTCCTCAGTCAGGCTGATTAGGTAACAGCAGACTGTTTGAATAAGGAGACCGATTGCATATGTCCTATAGAATGACCATTCAGCCACCAAAAATGAGTAAATCTGGCATTCTCTTCCCTTAGGGTGTGCAGAATGACTCTCAAATAATGGCCGAAACCCTCAATAAACATAAGGACTTGCTGCCTAACTTCAGAGGCTCTGAAAAGTATGTGTACTTGCAGTCAGAGATAAACGCTCTGTTTCAAAAGCTGGAAAATATTAATGGTGTTTCTGCTGGCTACTTAGACAGGTAAGAAAATTGAGATTTTAGCAATAAATCATTTACTTTCTTCTGTAATTCCTAGTCTAGAAACCTGCCTCTTGTTACCAGTAGTGTAAAATTACACCTTCTTTCCTACAAATGCTGTACGTGAGGGTAGAAACAGACACTTGTGTGAATTTTTCCCCTTCTCTGGAAGACTTTAATAAAAAAAAAAAGATAATTATGAGTATCATGTAAATTTCTTTTGTATTATCTATTCTCTTTAACTAACGATTTGCAATTAATTAGAAATATCACCTTTTCTGGCCCCAGTCCATAATAAATTTGTCTTATATTATTTATTTTAGCTTGAATGCACTGAGATGTCTGCTCCAGATTATTCTGCAAACAGAAGATGTGATCAGAGTTTTTGAAGTCAGACTCTCTGAAGAGGAGACTGTTCCTTTGGATCTTGATAAAGTGGAGGCTTATCGGGCTTGTCTGAAGGTGAGAAGCCAAGACCCAAGGACATAGCAAGGCAAAATCTGTAGCTGCCAGCACTGGGCTACTGAGCTGAAAACCTTCCAAAACCACAGGAGGTGGAAATACTGATCCTGTCGTATTTTATGATGTAGACATGCAATGCTTTTGCAAGTTATTGGAAGTAATTTAAGGGTTACTACTTCTTGCATCCCCTGGTTGTTGCTGTGCCCACAGAAAAGCCAGTGGCATGGAAGGTCTCCGTAATCCATTTATGTACAGAATTGTCGTGTTTATTTGTACCACTTATGAAGCTAGATTTGAAGGCAGTACCTCCTTTCTTGCAAAAAGGCTTATTAATTGCCCTTGCTGTCATCTAGTTGTAACAAGTAAATCTGAGTGTTATTGTGTGTCCTGGTTTTGCCATAGAGTCTATTTTACATCTTACAGTGAGAACTTTCTATTCTGTACGAGGGGAGAATGCAAAGAATAATTGCTTTGCTGAGCACAAAGTGGGATTGCAGAGCCAGTCTTTATCCGGCATTGAGCTGCTCCTTTTATGCAGTACATACCTTTGGGAGAACAGGGACTCTGTCATTCTTTCCTACTCTCAGGTATAGTAGGGATAAAGAGTGTAAGCGGTACAAATGGAACACAACCAGGTTACCTTTTTTACTACGTTAAATGAGAGCTGCAGTTCAGTTGTAAGGAGCTGTTTTGAGCTGGTGTAAGCTTGAGCTACACAAAATAAAAATGCTTGAGTATGTTATTGAAGGATGCAGGCATAACTGCTGCCTGCACTGTTTGTGCCATTTGGTGACAGCCCACTGTACGCCAGTATGCGCACACAAACAAGTGTGTGTGTAAAGCAACATCTCCATGGAGTATGTTTATAAAATGTGAACAGGAAAAAAAGTCTGTGCAGATTTTTAGATAATATTTAGAAACTACTTATGCCATCCTGAGGCTTGGATTGCACATTTATTGCAAGTGCAGGAATTCTTTATACTTCAGTGAAATTTTCTAGTCAGTTGTTTCTAGGAACAAGCAAGGCAGGCTCTTCCTCTTTTTTTGGTAACTGCTCTGCATTGTTCTGAGAAAGTGAAATGTTAGCTACAGAATATGATGGCAGACGGCTTTGCTTTAGCAAATTATTTAAGGGTGAGTGTAACTTTAAACATGTTCTTAAGTCAAACTCTGTTTACCAAAGTATATGTTTCACTTCAGATATATTAAGTCTGGCTGGCATCAGTGTATGTACCTTACTGAATTAGAAACAAGATCTTTGGACCCCATACACTGTGTGTGCTGTTGATGGTTAAATTCCTCTCAAGAATAAAATGTATGATAGCGTTTTATTTTTTCTCCAGAAAATGAAAGCAGACCTAAACATGAAGAAATCACTACTGAATGCCTTGGAAAATGAGCTACAGAAAACGCTTCAGATTCACTCACAGTCTTGCCAGTCATACACCCTGTATGACATGGACATCGGAAAGTTCTGTGACAAGGTTACCCAGCTAATAGACCGTTGGCAGAGAGCTGATAAGCAGATAGATAACAGGTTTGATCATATTTCCTAATAGCTTCTTCCTTTTTGCTATTGTTATTATCGTCTAAAAGAAGTGATCACTAATCATCGCTTCTGGAGGACAAAGTATGACTTCAGGGCAGTAACATATAGGTTGAACATACTTTAAAAGGTATTATGTAAGACCAATCAGAAAAATGTAAGTTGTTCATGAAAATGTATAACCTATGTGCTAAGGAGCTGTTCTAATTATTTTTTTTTATTCTTGCTAATATTCTTGGATTAAGTACTTCCAGTCACCATTTTCCTCCTCAAACCAAGCAGCTGTGCTTATTCCTGAATAGCCTATACCCAAGGGTTAAAAAATTAACACTAAGATTTAAGTAAAAAAATCCCAGCCATTTTTTTTCCTAATGCTTTATTGAACTGAAGGCAAATTCAGATTGTTTGTGGGGTTTTTAGGGTGTGGTTTGGTTTGTTTTGTTTTGGCTTGACTTCAGGCCAAAGTCTATCCCTATAAATAAAAACTGACTTGTTGCTGGTAGTTTCAGTGAAAATTGAGAATTAGTACCAAAGTCAGTGAACTTGATTCTTACCACTGCAAGGTTTTATCCATCCATCACTTAGTTGAGAGGAAGTGCCAGCCTCTCTGTATTGCAGTTACTCAAAAGTGAATGCACTAAAACCCCACGTTGGGTGACTAATAACAGTAAAATTTTAATTTATTTGAAATTTTTGTTCAGAATCCCCTTTTAGAGCTTCCTGTAATTTTATCTAGTCTATTACTTTGACTTATTTCTGAAAAATGTTTGAAGAGGGAGGAAGAGAATACATTTTCCATTTTGACAGTTTTCCCTGTTTTCTTCTAGATCATGGGATTTAGAAAGGCAGATCAAACAGCTGAAAACTTACCGAGATCTCTACCAGGCTCTGTGCAAATGGATCTGTGATGCCAAGCGCAGGCAGGAGGCCATCGAGTCATTGAAGCTGTGTGATTGCAACAGCATCATGAGATATCTACATGATCAGAAGGTATGCAGCACCTGAATGAGTTGTCTTCAATTACCTGGATTTTAAATTGTTTCACTATTTAGAAAATATCAGCATCAATGCATTCTGAAATACAGTGACCTGTTGAATTATAAATACGCATGCTACCAAAACCCACCACGTGTAGAAGGCAGGAGAGAAGATACTATCTTCATTATTTTCTGCCAGCGCTGCTACAAGACTCATTTTGGCTCATATACGGTTGCTGACACTTTTATGTATCAGCTTTGAGTTGATTCAAGGGACCTTAATGATGGTGCGTCTTAGGGGACAAATTACAGCACAAAAATAGAAAGTGAAGAAATACATCTAAGTGAAAGTCAAGGAACTCTCCCTCCCCAGCTCTGGGTGTTGTTTGGTTGCCAGGTGTTCTTTCTGAGAACAATGTTCTCACTCACAGGGAGCTTGCCATTGTAAAAACTACACAGATCCAGGTCTCAGCCTCTCCCATACCTTCTGATGGAGGCAGCATTTACAGGAGGAAATATGGGCAAATCTTGAGGGAGTGCTTCACAGCTCACTTTTTTTCTTGACAGAACTTGCACAGCGAAATCTGCGGGAAGCGAGACAAAGTTGAGGAGCTCCTCAAGCATGCAGATCAGTGCTCAGCTGCAATTAAGGTACTTGGATTTCAGCATTTTTATGGGGTGTGGTTTTTCATGGTCAGGCTCATCCCATTGTCTCTGCACTGCTGGCAGGTGAAATGTCAGCTCCTTGGGGGGTGTGTGTGTGTGTGCAGAAACTGCTGGGGTGAAGAATTTGTGTGTACAAAATATAATGAAAGCAATTTGTGTACTTGCCACCTGAAGACCACAGGACGTTGCAGAAGATAGCAGTGAGAGAATCAAAGCCACCTTCTAGCCAGACCAAACTTTCCAGTTGAATAAAAGGGAGTAGAGAACAGATTGGTAGCTTAGGAATTGGTTCCAATTAGGACCCGGTCTAAGTGGCAAGACAAATGCAGATTGGCAGGAGGAGTGGTGTGCAATAGCCGTAAAACCCAAGAAGATATACAGGGAATAGTTTTGTGGTCTTTGCAGTTTTGTCATTTTTGTAACTGTCTCTGCTTTGTCTGGCTCAGTCGTACTTTCTGTGACAAAGATCTTACTGTATATGTGATGCGGTGTAGGTGATATGAAAGATACAGAGGCACTAATTTCTGATGAAGTTTTGGTTGATAACAGTACCTAGACCAGTTGATCCTATGAATCTTTTCCACCTCGGGTTAGCCCTCAGCTAACAGAAACATGTATCTTCCCGTTTTTGCCTCTTTTTCCCTTTGTCATTCTCCTACCTGAGTCTCCACAGTGGTACTTGAACTCATGAGCTTCTGATAGAGGATCATCTGTACATAGCCAGAGATATAAGCAAGGGAAAATGTGACTTTTTATTAAAACAAAGCCACCCAAGAAAGCCCAAACAAAACAACCCCAAAACTTTATTTATGTTTTGGGAAATCCAGATGCCCAGAGAGTTCCTTGACAGTTGCTAAATGGGTTTTACCTTTCTCTGTTGTTTTGCAGGATTATGAACTACAGGTTGCTTCCTACAGCTCTGGATTAGAAACATTGCTCAACATACCTATCAAGAAGTGTGTGGTTCAGTCTCCTGCAGTGCTGATTCTGCAAGAGGTATCTTTCTTTCCTTCTTATTAATGTTTTGAAAATATTTGCTAGTCTGTGTGAGCCATTGTGAGTCACATGCAGGTGTATTCTAATAATTAGAGCTGTCATTGGAAATGTGTGCTAAGTGCCTAAGCACAAGGAACTAGTGCAGAATAGTCACTGTGCCGTAAAATCGTCCTCGGACTCATTTAGGCAGTAGATTAGCCCTCAGGAATTTACCTCATTCCTATTCAATGTCCATTGCATACATATTGTGAGAAAGTAAGGTTCATGCCCCAAGTGGTTTAGTCACTTTCAGCCTGGGAATTAACCACTATTAAAAGTTTAACTTAGGTTGCTTGTGACTGTCAGACAGGAAGAGCATGATGAACCAGGGGATGAAGCCTTGGATTTAGTTACAGCAGCCTTGGGGGAAAATAATCCTGAAGAAGAAGGTGTGGGTTTATCCGAAGGGAGAATTTATACATTTGGGGTCCCCAGAAAGTCACGTGAATTTGTGAGGAAGAAAATTTCTTTTTATTTTGTCAAGTGATATGCTTTCTCAAGTGGATTTAAATCCTTTAAATGAGCTTGAGACATAGGTATCTTCATATCTAACTCCGTAGTACAAGTGGCTAACAATTCTCTCTCTTTTCAAGGCTAGCGAGGCTCATTCTCGCTACATAGAACTTCTTACAAGATCAGGAGATTATTACAGATTCTTAAGTGAAATGTTAAAGAGCATGGAGGACTTGAAGGTAATCTGACTCCTTATTTTCGTTACCTTTTATTTTTATCACATGTTATTAAGTTATCACTGATCAAAAGCTTTCTGCTCCAGTACAGTGCAAAACAGCCCACAAAACAAAATCCTGAGCTCCCTGGTGTCCCATGAAGGAGGCTTATAGGCAGTTTCATGCATCTTTTGTCAAAGAGTACAGTATCTTGCAAAGTTACCTCCAAGGTTATGTATGAGGTGGAGAACATTAGTCGTCTTTGTGATTAGGAGGTGCTCATCAGAGCATGCAAGAGGTCCTTCTGTATCCATCAGAACCTTGACCTCAAGTGAGAGTACAGTTATCTCAGTGCTGAAAACTTCCTCCTCATGGTTAAGGGGCCGCACCTCATTTCAGGCCATATTTACAGCGTTTCAAAATGAGTAATTCTGATTTGATTTGGCTCAGTGGAAACAGAGTAACCCATTTAAGAGGTCACATCTATGGAATGTGAATCACCTGTTTGAAACTTTTGGAGGTTCTAAATGAAACTGTTTAGTACCTTGCTGGTAAACTCTTGGTACATCGGATTTTGCTATCTGTATTGCATCTCACTCCCCTTATCAAGTAGCATTTCCCCTCTGAAAATCATTACGCTGATTTCTGGATAAGGTTTGACCCTAAATGATTAAGGATTCCAGAATTTGTCATGATGACATTAAATAAAAAAGGATTTTGAGCTCTCCCTGAAGCAGAGAAAAAGCTTTGTAAGTTGTCAGTGTTCCAAATTTATATTGTGTTGCATGTGACGATTTTGAAACAGTTGTGACAAATGCTTATCTGGGTTTTTTTGTTGTTGTTTATCTGCTGTCATTTTGCAGATGAAAAACACCAAAATTGAACTCCTGGAAGAAGAACTTAGGCTTGCCAGGGATTCAAATTCAGAGACAAGCAACAAACATAAATTCCTGGAGCAAAATCTGCAGAAGTATCAGATGGACATTTCTCAGCTCAAGGCAAAGCTGATGAGTTTGGAGGAGATGAAAAGACAAGCTGAAATGGATGGAAATTCTGCTAAGCAAAACCTAGACAAATGCTATGCCCAAATAAAGGATCTAAATGACAGAATAACCAGGCTGACTTATGAGACTGAAGATGAGAAAAGGAAAAGGAAGTTGCTGGAGGATAGATATGAGCAGCAAAAGAATGACTATGACCAGTTGCAGAAAACAAGACAAAACGAGAAAGACAGCCTTGGTTGGCAAAAGTTAGAGTCTGAGAAGGTCATCAAGGAGAAGGAGTACGAGATAGAAAGATTAAGGGTTCTTCTGCAGGACGAAGGCACACGGAAGAGGGAGTATGAAAATGAGCTGGCTAAGGTAAGAAACCAGTTTAGCGAGGAGATGAGTAATTTAAAGAACAAGTATGAAACAGAAATTAATATTAAGAAGACCACAATCCAGCAGATAGCTGCACAGAAAGATGATGATGCAAAAGGCCTCAGAGCCCAAGTTGACCGACTGACAAGAGAAAACAGAGACCTTAAGGATGAGATTGTGCGGCTGAACGATGCCATTCTGCAAACCACAGATCAGCGGAGGAGGGCAGAAGAAGATGCTCTTCAGCAGAAGGCTTGCAGTTCTGAGGTGTCACAGCAAAAGCATCAGTTAGAGCTGGAGCTGAAACAGATTATTCAGCTTCGTGGTGAAGACAACTCAAGATACAAGCAGGCTCTTGAGGAGGCTGCCTCAACTATTCAGGATAAAACTAAGGAGCTGGAAAGGCTAAAGGTTCAGCTTCAGGAAGAGGCTAAAAGCCGATGGGAACTTGAAAATGAATTGGCTAAGGTAAGGAACAGTTATGATGAGGAAATAATTAGCTTAAAGAACAAATATGAAACTGAGATTAATATCACAAAGACCACAATTCACCAGGTCACCATGCAGAAGGAAGAGGACACAAATAATTATAGAACACAGCTTGATAATGCTATGAGAGAAAATAGGAACTTGTGTGAGGAAATTAGGAGACTGAAAAATACAATAAGTCAGACAACAGATAATCTACGGAAAGTAGAAGAGAATGCTCAGCAGCAGAAGGCAGCTGGCTCAGAGCTTTCTCAGAAGAAGCAGCAGCTGGAGATTGAGCTAAAACAAGTTATTCAGAGGCACTCTGATGAAAGCATGCGGTACAAACAGTCACTTGATGATGCTTCTAAGACCATTAAGGAAAGAAACAAAGAGATCGAAAGGCTGAGAAAGTTGTTGGATGTAGAAACAAGTCAGAGGAAAGAACTAGAGGATGAGAACAGTCAGTTAAAGAGAGTCCAGTTTGACCTGCAGAAAGCAAACACGAGCGCTACTGAGACAATTAACAAGCTGAGGATCCAAGAGCAGGAACTGGCCAGACTGAAAATTGACTATGAAAGAGTTTCACAAGAGAAGAAAGGGAGGGATCAAGAAAGTGCAAAGTTCCAGAGCACTATCAAAGACTTGCAGATCCAGAAACATAAGCTGGAGGAAGAACTTTGCAGGCAGAATAAAAATGTAATGGAGGAGACGTCCAGGAGGAAGAAACTGGAGGAGGAAATAGAAGGCATGAGGAGATCTCTCAGAGACCAATCCGTTAAAATAACGAATCTCACACAGCAGATAGAAGAAGTGTCTATTGTAAAGAAGAGAAATGAAGATGACCTTAGACACCAAAGAGAAGTGTTAGACGGTCACGTGAGAGAGAAGCAGAGATACATGGAGGAGATAAGAAAATACACGTCTGATATTGAGACTCTACGCCGTCAGTTGGTCCAAGAGCAGGAGCAATTAAAACAGGCTCACCTACGATACGAGCACTTGCAGAAATCCTCTGAGGAGAAAAGCAAAAACTTGAATGAGTGCAAAATAGAAATTGAAAGACTTCAGTCTCTCACCGAGAACCTTACCAAGGAACACTTGTTACTGGAAGAAGAGCTGCGAAATGTTAGATTGGAGTATGATGACCTCAGAATGGTCAGAAGTGAAGTTGATGAGAAAAATACTGCCATTGCTGAACTAAAGAATCAGCTTCAGACCAGCAGCAAGCAAACCCTGGAACTTCAGGGGTTGATTAATGATTTACAGAAAGAAAGGGAAAAATTGAGACAGGAAATTGAAAAATTCCAAAAGCAGGCTCTAGAGGTATTCACACATATTTTGATCCCAGCTTTACTGTCTCTCAGATATATTATTAATTGCAGTGTCCATTTGAATCAACTTAATTCACACTTTCCTGTTTAAGTTCACTGTACTTGTGACTAATATCCCCTTTATGGCCCTTTCCCTTCTTCATTTTGAAACAAAAATGGCAGGATTTGGCCACTTTCTTGGACTCTTTACTCCCTGGGAGCTGTGCTAGGGATCCATAAGATGTCTTATTGTCTAGCAAGGGCCCTCAGCCCTTGTCCCAGGAGAAATCCTGGGTCCGTGCCAGCCTCCTCCAAATCATCCTAGGGGAAGGCGAGAGTACATGGAGTAGCACTGTGCTTTAGCTGCACCCTAGTGGCTCTGGGATTCCCCAGGCTTTTCACCCAGGATGGGCTAAAGCAGTCCTTTGAGGCTTACCTGGGTGCTATCATGAGCTAAACCAAGTAAAATCCCCACTTTGACCACTGTCAAAGTCCAGCTTAGCTGGGTAAGTGTTGACTACAAGTGGGAATTAAAGATGATGTTGCCAGCTGTACCTAAGGGACTTCAAGACTACATTTCATTGACTGTTTTGGGGGATTTATATTAGAGTCATTAAGGGTGCTTGTGATTTTTACAACTGGCCTTTATTTCTTAAACTTAAGGCAACAGCCTTAAGTATTTCATTCTTCTGCCTGGTTTCTTGTCCAAAGAGCTACTGTTTAAATATATACAAGTGAGCACTTGTGGAAACATTTCTTTACTTTTTCCTATACTTGCCCTTTATATTTCTTTTCTCATTCCCATTCTCAGCTATTTTTTCCTTTATTCAGTTTTTCTTTACTTTAGAAATCTTAATGCTAATTTCTAAAAAATATTAACATTTAGGATATGTGCATATATTCCAAATACATAAACTTGCATTCCGTTTAATATGGGCTCTTTGCAAATGTGCATGCTTGTAGGTGTTTGTGTATATGTATGTATACATATAAAGACATTAAGTGGATTAAAAATTAAAGCAACACAGGTAGAATTGTTTGGAGCAACATGTGAAACTAATAGGAAAGTGGAAAATGGGTCATATATTTCCTTTTAATCCACGTGTGACCAGTCCTTAGCTGATACAAATTGTCCCAGGTTAGTAGGACTGTGCCAGGGTACATCTGCTGAGCATCAGACTCTTAATGAGTCTTGAATGCTCTGTGTATTATGTAGTTGGACTATGAGAATTATTAAAAAGTTATAAAGAGCTAAATAAATCAGTAGAAAATCAAGGCTATGTGTAACAGAATGAAGTCTCCGGTGGCACTAGAGAGACTGTCAGTGAAGTGACAATAGACCTTCACTGATTTATGTGTATCCATGGTCCTGGGTAAGGCAGTGCTGCAGCTGGAATGTTTTCCAGCTTGCTCCAGGTTAAATGACAGGCTGAAGAGCCTTGTGAGTGGAGAGCATAGTTCTAACCAGCATAAACCCTAACCATCTTCTCTTGGTTTATTTCTTTAAAATTTTAGGCATCCAACAGGATTCAAGAATCCAAAAATCAATATAGTCACATTATGCAAGAAAGAGAAACCTTGCTGATAAAAATGAGTGCTTTGGAGCAAGACAAAGCCAGGCTGCAGAGACTGGAAGAGGAGCTGAACCGTTTGAAAGTTACCCTGGAATCAGAGTCTCGTTTGAAGCAACGCCTGGAAAGTGAGAAGCAACAAATCCTGAATGACCTCAATCAGTGGAAGAGCCAGCACTCCCGGACAGAGGAATCCATAAGGAAGATCCAATGTGAGAGAGAGAAGAGCGAGAGGGAGAAGAACACCCTGAGGAGTGAGATTGAAAGGCTGCAGATGGAGATCAAACGGATTGAGGAGAGATATCGGTGCCGACTGGAAGAGACTGCAGTCAAAAACCAGTCTGAGTTGGAATCTGAGCGTCTCAGGCTGCAAAGAGAAATTGAGAAACTCAAGCAACGCCCGTATGGGTCTCACAGATCCACACAGACTGAGGAAGACTTCTGTATTGATGCCTCCAAGTTGCTGTTCAGTGGGCTGCGGAAGAAGATTACAGCAATGCAGCTGTATGAGTGTCAACTGATAGACAAACTCACACTGGATAAGCTGCTGAAGGGGCAGAGGTCAGTGGAAGAAGTCGCAGCTGACATTGAACCCTACCTCAAAGGGGCAGGTGCTATTGCAGGAGTCTCTCTTTCACCCAGACAGAAGTACTCCCTTGTTGAGGCCAAACGGAATCAGCTACTTACAGCAGAAAACGCAGTCCTGCTCTTGGAAGCCCAGGCAGCAACAGGAGGTGTGATAGACCCACACCGAAATGAGATATTAACTGTGGACAGTGCTATCGCCAGAGATCTGATCGAGTTTGATGACAGAGAGCAAATCTATACAGCAGAAAAGGCTATTACAGGATTTAAAGATCCTTTCTCAGGCAAAACTGTGCCGGTATCTGAAGCTATCAAGAAAAACTTGGTTGACAGAGAAACAGGGATTCGTCTGCTTGAAGCCCAGCTGGCTGTAGGAGGGATTGTTGATCCTGTCAACAGTGTTTTCCTACCCAAAGATGTAGCTTTGTCTCGTGGGTTGATTGACAAAGACCTGTACAGGTTGCTGAACAACTGTCAAGGCACTACAAAGAACTTCATTGATCCCACCACCAAAAAGGCAGTCACATACATGCAGCTGAAGGAAAAATGTAGGATTGAGCCACACACTGGTCTGCTTCTCCTCCCAGTGCAGAAGAGGAGTATGTCATTCCAAGGAATCAGGCAGCCGGTCTCAGCAGATGCACTGCTCGAGGCTGGAATTATTAAGGAATCAACCAGGAATGACTTGGAAAGAGGTGCGATTACAGTGGAAGAAGTGAGTGAGAGAATTATTGATTTCCTTCAGGGCTCTAGCTGCATTGCAGGTATCTACAATGAGGCTACTAAGGAGAAACTTGGCATTTACCAGGCTATGAAAATAGGTTTGGTGAGACCAGGGACAGCCCTTGAACTCCTAGAGGCCCAGGCAGCCACTGGGTTCATAGTGGATCCTGTCAGCAATGTGAGGCTGCCCGTTGAGGAAGCTTACAAAAGAGGCCTTGTTGGAATTGAATTTAAAGAGAAACTTCTCTCAGCTGAAAGAGCTGTCACTGGGTACAAAGACCCAGAAACTGGAAACATCATTTCTCTGTTTCAAGCCATGAACAAAGAGCTTATAGAGAGAGGCCATGGCATTCGTTTGCTGGAGGCCCAGATTGCTACTGGAGGAATCATTGACCCCAAAGAGAGCTACCGTTTGCCAGTAGAGACGGCCTACAAACGTGGCTACTTCAATGAAGAGCTCAACCAGATCCTTAGTGATCCAAGTGATGACACCAAAGGGTTCTTTGATCCCAACACAGAGGAGAACTTGACCTACTTGCAGCTGAAAGAAAGATGCATCAAGGACGATGCGACAGGGCTCTGCCTTCTGCCTCTGAGAGAGAAGAAGAAGGTGGTGCACACCTCGCAGAAGAACACCCTGAGGAAGCGCCGGGTTGTCATTGTAGATCCAGAAACAAACAGGGAAATGTCCGTACAGGAGGCATACAGCAAAGGCCTCATAGATTATGACACCTATACAGAACTAGCTGAACAGGAGTGTGAGTGGGAAGAAATAACTATTACAGGATCAGATGGTAGCAGTAGAGTAGTCCTGGTTGACCGAAAAACAGGTAGCCAGTATGATATCCAAGATGCTATTGATAAAGGTCTGGTTGAAAGGAAGTTTTTTGACCAGTACCGTTCTGGCAGTTTAAGCCTGACACAGTTTGCAGACATGATTTCCTGCCGTAACGGCACTGATGAGGTGTTTCGGCATGAGTCAGTGACTCGGTCTCCCACGGTGCTGAGTGTCAGGAGCTCTTCCTCCGTGATCAGAAGCGGTTCTTTCTCAGAGACCCCAGAGGAGTGCAGTCCCATCGCAGCCATATTTGACACAGAAAACTTGGAGAAAATCTCCATTTCAGAAGCTATTCAGCGGGGCATTGTGGATAGCATCACTGGGCAACGGTTACTTGAAGCGCAGGCCTGCACCGGAGGAATAATATGTCCTACCACAGGCCAGAGGCTTTCCCTTCAGGAAGCCACCAGTCAAGGTATCATTGATCAGGATATGGCCACACGTCTCAAACCAGCCCAGAAGGCCTTCATAGGGTTCGAAGGCATAAAGGGTGGACGCAAGAGGATGTCAGCAGCTGAAGCAGTGAAGGAAAAATGGTTGCCTTACGAGGCTGGGCAACGATTCCTTGAGTTCCAGTACCTCACTGGAGGTCTTGTGGACCCAGAAGTGCGTGGAAGAATAAGTACTGAAGAAGCAATTAGGAATGGATTGATTGATGGTCGCGCTGCCCAGAAATTGCAAGACACGAACAGCTATCCCAAAATTCTGACCTGCCCCAAGACCAAACTGAAAATATCCTACAAAGATGCAATGAATCGGTCAATGGTGGAAGACATCACTGGGCTTAAGCTCTTGGAAGCAGCTTCTGTTTCATCTAAAGGCATATCCAGTCCCTACAATGTCTCCTCAGCACCCGGCTCTCGTTCTGGCTCTCGGTCTGGCTCACGTTCAGGCTCACGCAGTGGGTCTAGGAGGGGAAGTTTTGATGCATCAGCAACCTCTTCATATTCTTACTCATACTCAACCTTCAGCAGTGGGTCTATTGGGCGCTAATAACAAGTGAGGGAATGTGTCTGCATTTTAATATTGTTTAGATTATTCTATATCTCCTTTCCTGAAAGGAAAAAAAAAAACAAAACCAACAACAAAGTAACCCAAAGCAAAACCCTTAAGTCTTTTCTGGGTGTGTTCAGTTTCTCTTCTGAAAAAGCTGTAAAATGCTTAAGTGCAAATTTATGGAATATAAATTAGGAGATGCAAGAAGTCATATTTGTGCATTTTGAGTTTTGGCTCCTGTTTCCTTTTACTGTTTGGTTTTTAACTGGTCTCTGTATATTTTGAATACTCTGTCATATGCCCTCTCCTGGTATCTGTAACTGTCAACCCATAAGCTGATAACTGAGGCTTGAAAGTCTTGCATTAGTTAATTTTTTTTTTTCCAAGTAGACCCTTTCTCAATTTGCTATCATGAAGAAAAAAATACTAACAATGTGGACAGAAAATGCCTTTAATATTGGTTTAGAATCTATACTATATCATGAAAAGCTCTGTCTTCCAGATGGTCTACTTCTTTATGTTTGGCTAGCCATTTTCTTAAGTATAACTTGGTGAATATAAAGGGCTATTATTTGGCTGGGCTTTTGTTTTACTGTTACCCATATATATTTTCTATTGTTTTCCTTGATTTCCATGTAACAAAAAAAAACATGAACTGCACCAAGTGAGCTATTCTGGGCAATAAACTTTTGAAATTTTAAAGTATTTGTTTTGTGCTTATTAAATTTATCTGTGGACATTCTTGGATATACGGGTTAGAGAAAGAAACATTTTTAAAAAGTAGCAAATACTAGCTTTTTCATAAAAATAGTGTACAGACATATTATTTCTCATGAATTTCTATGAATGTGGACTTCTGATTCTGCATTTTGAGTAGGAAAATGAAGATCACACCAGGAATTGAAACTATGCCCTTAGAAGCAGAAAGCCAGTTTCTCCAGGTGGTTATAGGCTTGATGATGACCAGAAGCATATTTCTTCTGCTCGTGATGCAGCCCGTGGTCTCTGCAGCTACAAGGGACCAAATCAGATTCTCCCTTATGCATCAGTGTAATTTTGGACAATGAGCAGAACAAAGATACAGTGATGGGGCTTAGCCAACCAGTATGGCGGCACAGGAGGATCTTTAGAAACTTGATCACCTCTTGGAATGTCTTCCCACCCCTTCTGCTGGCTCCTGAAAGCCTATTTTGAGAAAATAGTAAGAGTCTATCCATGTTTGTATGATGCCTCGCCATTGGCAGCTTGCAGACTCCTTTTATTGAGCTGAGAAACCAGAGCAGGACCAAGTGATCCCAAGATTAGAGGACACAATGGGGTTTGAAACCACTTCGTGTTCTTCAGCCAGAGCAGAAAATGATTCATGTACATCAAGGGCATCCTGCCCTCTCCCATTCGCCACACAGTGCAGATGCCTGTGGGCAGGCATTATGTTCCTAGCAGGGTGTTCTCTTACAGGAATTTACTATGGTCTTAGACAATTGCTAGGACAGAACTTTAATGAAAATAACTACTTGCCGGTCTCTGAAGCAAATTCTTCCTGTAAGTAGTTGAAAGTGTTGCCTGAAGCAGGTACCTGCTCTTAGCCAGGTACCATGTAGGAACTCCACCTGTCTGTGAATTTTATCAGTTGCTACAGATAGGAAGAAGCTGACAGGCACAAATGCTAGTTGCTGTTAATGATGCTGCCTCATTTTTGTAGCACATTCCTTTTCTGCAGTGAGGAAGAGCATGGGTTTTGATGCTGCTGTCTCTGGCTAAAGTGTACCTTTTAGCCTGAAAATAATTGCCGGTGTTTCCTGAAGATGAGAGCTGTGTACAAAACCTCTGCTGTATATAAAGCATCCTCGGTGACTGGACTAAGAAATTAAATGGGCTGATAGAAGTCAGTGGCAGAGACCTCTGTAGAAAGTAGGTGAGAAAGTGCATCCCATCTGCTGTCACAGCTTTGGAGGTTTCCCTCTACAGCTGAAGTTCATTGCTTCTTCCTCTGTGGTACAGCTGGTGCCCGGATGGCTTTTGGGCTGCTAGGGAGAAGCAACCCTGTAAAAAACTCACCACTTTATATTAATCCCAAGCTGCTTCCACAGTCTTAAGTGGTTGGGAGGTTCCTGGGCTCTACAGTAAAAGCTAAATTGGTTGTTACTGAAGTCTGCTATTGGGTGCACACGCCCCTGCAGTCTGTCCAGGCTGAAGAATCTTGTGCACTCTTTGTGGCAGAATTGCCATGGGGCTGTGCATTTTGCACAAGACATTCCTGACGTCTCCAGTAGGTAGTTTATAGCTTCATCCTTACACACTACCTTTTTTTTTGTTTGTTTTGTTTTGTTTTACTGCTGGATCTACCTTTTGTCTTACTGTGATAACCTAAATGTAAGACCATCTCCCAGAAATGACGATGACACTGCTTTCTCCTTGCACACACTCCAGCAGCACACAGTAGTGTGACATTAGTCAGCAATGGCCTTATACAGACAGAAATGTTTGGTGGAGGAGACCCAGGTGAAGAGACCAGGGCTGGAGTAGCAGCTGAATTAGAGTAGGCAGCAGGTGGGGCACGTTACTGGTAACGTGGGGTGCTAAAGAGATAAGTGGAAAGTTTTCCTCCAATGTAAAAAGGTGCTGAGAAAGAAGCTTAAGGAAGAACCTCTAGAGCTGAAGTTTGGTAGTTGCTATGGAGAGACACAGCATGTAAGTGCACCCCAGGGGCCAGGGTGTTTTGGAGTTGAGGAGTGTGGGTTTGTGGTAGTGCCTGGTGCTTGTGAGCTGGGAGAGCCCTGCCTGGGGTTTGAGGAGCAGGCAGGCTGTGGTGTGTTTTGGTGTGAGTGGCAGTGGTGCAGAGGTGAGTGTGGGGCTGCTGCTGTGGATTTGGGGTAGGATGTTCATAGGCTCTGTAGCTCTTCTGCACCAAGGGCAAAAGGAACCTTGTTTGTACATCTTAAAAGAAAGGCTGGCAACTTGAGATGATCTCTGCTGCTGAGACAGTAACTTCTTAATACTGAAGAGCCAGAATAAGCTTGTTGGTCCAAACTGGCTGTGAGTGCTTCCCCAGGTGGGAGGCATGCCAGGTTGGGTGTACCCATCAGCAGCCTTCTGCCTTGCAGTCAATCCTCTTATTTTGCTGTCTCCTGCTTCCTCCCTATGCCTTGGGATAGCTGGTGCTCACCTTGTTCAATGGCAAATGGTTGCCTGATTGTGCTGACTTGGCTACTACAACTGCGGGAGGATTCAGTTATGAGCAGGGTGAGCTCCCTGCTGAATTCAGCTTTGCTCCCAACAGGACTGGAACTTATTTCTGAGAGCTCTATTGGCTGAGTTAATGGTCTTGATGTTGTGAATTTGCTGTCCTTCAGCTGCTTAAGACCCAAAGTATGTAAAGCACCGTATGGTTTGCACAAAGCAGCAGTGCTCAAGCCAGAGCTTTGTTTGTTTTATGCTATTTAGAAATGTGCCATGGTTACTTAATAGTCTCACCTTATGAATATGAAAGAGGAGTGGGGAGACTTACAGAATGGCAACTATATAACTGAGTGTAAAATTGTCTGAACTATTACTGAATTATAAGTATTTATGTGGAGGTCAGGGTTTGGTTGATCTTGTGGGGGTTTTAGAGTATTTGTTCCAACTTCTACGCACCTTTACAATATGAATCTGGAAGAATCATTTCCAGGAAATTTGGCTAAGAAAACCTGAGACAAGCAGAATTTACTCATGTCTAACTATTTCAGAATAATGCTAAAACTGAAAATACCTTTTTTACCTATCCAAACGTCTTGAGACCAATGCCTAGGGCCCTCAAGGCAGACTGTGTGTAGGCTCTCTGCTTCTTTCTGACCTGCACTTGCTAGCCTGTTTTTTAATGATAAAGGACCTGTGATTTGAGGTTAACTTAATGGGGTTTTGCCCTCATGGTTATACCAAAACTCCATTCGTTATCTCTTGGAGCCAGTTTCTAATTTAGTTTTTTTATCAGTGAAGTATTTTATGATGCTGTTTATCCAGTGGGAGCCTCCATTAGGAAGGCTGAACATCCATCTGTTAATAAATCAGATACTGAAGTTGCTGATCCCTCTGAAGACCCTGTTCTGCTGATTGACTAGGAATGTATGTAATGCAGTCCTTTGTTTCATGCAGTCCAGGTGAAGTAGGGAGTGCTGGGTGACCAACATGTCTTGAGGGGGGTATGTGTTTTGCCTGGCTGCTTCTCTCGGGCATCCACAGGATACCCAGGATGCCTTGAAAAGGCAAAATGAGGCTACATATAAAAGTAATAAACTGCAAGAGTTGACTCCTCACTGTTTGCTGCAAAGCCATCTGCTCGTGCTGCTCTGCCCGGGAGTGACTCCATGAGAAGTGCTGAAGATTCACTAGTGTAAAATTTGAGCAGGATCTGAATCCTGTGTGAGCATCAGAGGAAATCAGTATTGTGAACAAATGGTGAGGACTGGGAGGTGAATGGGAATTGATCAGCAAAGCACTGGGGAAGGACATGCCTTCTCTTAAATGCTGCACCCTCCTCATGCAAATGGATTAGGGGGTCCTCATTGCTTACTCAATATATGGTAAATTCTTAAATGAGGGTGGCTGAGTTACCTGGCACTGAAAATGCTGCTGGGAGACAGAGCAGCTTTCTCTCCCTGTCCTTCAACACCCATCCATGGAAATGCTTGTGCTGTTTTTCTTACCATGGCCCTAGGGACACATCCCATTATCTGCCAGTACAGTGGCAACTGTTGAACTAACTTGGTGTCTCACAGGTGTTAAATGAGTACTGCGATTCCAACACAGCTAAAACAGTAAATTCCGAGCTGCTGCTGAGTG
This sequence comes from Thinocorus orbignyianus, assembly GCA_013400375.1. NCBI lineage: Eukaryota > Metazoa > Chordata > Aves > Ciconiiformes > Thinocoridae > Thinocorus > Thinocorus orbignyianus. The sequence continues at coordinate 751,223 of VXBW01004510.1, forward strand.
TCTGACTAGAGATACTCTTGAATATCTAACTACAAATAAATGCTTTACTGTATAAAGAGTTTTCCTGCTCCTATGAAGTTGAGTTTAGGGACTGAATCAGTGGCATCCTAAGCCAGGAAGACCTCTCCCAAATTTCCCTTCTACCCTTTACGACTTTTGTCTCCTGTATGACACAAAATGAGATAAACACATCTGGTCAGCATGCAATTCTGCTTTGTGAACTGACCCCAGAGGCTTTTGGGTTCCTACCTGGTTTCCCAGCTGTTCCCTTCACTCCAGGAAATCCTATAGGTCCTCTGGGGCCAGGCTCACAATTAAGTCCAGGCAGATCAGGTTTTCCCTTTTTTAAAATGTTGCAAATTCTTTTTTTATTATTATTATTTTAAGATTAGGCCAAGGGTAATGTGTTTGTTTTATTTTTTTTCCTCCTATGAAAACAAAGTACTGGAAAGTTGGGTAGGGTGTTTTTGTTTTTACAAGCAACCAAGGATAGAACTGGGATAGTGCTTGGATTCTTGACTGAGCTAAGGAGTTTAAAAACATAATCCAATGTTTCATTTTCATATGGTTTTATTTGTGAAACTTTGATTAAATTTAGTTCAATTTAAAAATGTTGCTATAAGCATTTGCATTTAGGAAATATCAGGAAAATCTTTAAGCATCTCCAGCTCTTTTTAAAATTAGTTGCAAAACTGTTAGTGGCATTTAGAACAAAATAGTTATACTTGCTCTGATGTTTGTTGATTTTGTTGGAGGAGGAGGAATGTATTTATCTGTAGCCTGTGGTCTTTAGAGCCTCTATTTCTTTCAGGTTGTTGTTAGAGCCTCCAGATTCGATAAGAAACATGCTATACCCATTGCAAGCTTCTAGTGGGACACGTTTGAAGATGGTACAAACTCTTCACTAGCAGCTGCCACCTTCTCTTACTGCACTGTCTCTCCAAGGTGGTGCATGTGAGCTCTAGTCACATCCAATGCCCAGTTATGCAAGAGAACTTGTAGTCATGTGTTTGCCCGAGATAGTGCAGTTAGACCTTAGCAACATGGCATCTTCCTGCCAAGTGCTAGCTTCCCTCCAGACTGCTGTCTTTCCTGCCCAGACATTGCAGCAGCCTGGAAATGGCATTTAAAGCATTTAAAAAAAAAATAATCAAAAAACCCCCCAACAAATGAAAAAAAAATCACTGCTTCCTACTGTGCTTGCACATGGACAGGCCCACGCTGCCACATTTCTATTCGTGCTGCTTTGGATCCTAAAACTGGTACCCAAGCTCCACCAGTGGAGAAGTGGATCGTGCTGTGTACTCTTCCTACGTCCTTGATCTTGTTGACACTTAGCTCCTGCCAGAAAACATCTGGGATTGCTCACTTTGGAAAAAGGGCAGTTAATGATAATAGCCTTTGACCCAAGCTCACTATTCTGTTAAAGTGAATCTTAGGAGAGTTATTAAGCTGGACTCATCATGGCTTATAGAACTTTTTTTATTATTATTTATTTATTTTTATATTTAGTTCTGGAAGAATAACAAAATCTCTTTCTAGTTCATTTTTGCAGCAACCCTGATTAGCATGAAAGAAGAAGCTTAGAAGGCAGCAGCAATAGCCAAGGATATTATTGGATTACTCGGCAAGCCTCTTGGGGTAATCATAATAAAAATTAGTCTGTAGGAATCATCTGGAGTGCTTTAGCGACCCTTAGATTTTGGCAAGGCTTTTAGCTGTAAAGTCAGTTGTGTACTGTTGGCAGGTAAACCTCTGGAAGATACTATTTTCTGCTATTGTTTTTTTTTTCATTTTGTTCTATGTCCCAGTTACTATAAATGCTGAAACTGATTTCACGCACTAGCTGCACTGTATTGTCTTTTGGTTCCAAGGATCCTGTCTTGCCCCGTAGCCCTGCAGTCCCTGAGGGATCCTGAGGAGACAAAGAAATGTTTGTCAGGGTATGCTTTCCATGGGCTTCATGAACATTTTGAAGTGAGTCTTACCTCATGTGCTTTCCTGGACTGCCATCCACTCCTGAGAACCCATACAGCCTTCATCACCTTGGAAATAACACAGTATTCCAAATAAAGCTCCCCATCTTCCTCAGTATTTCTCAGTGCTACGGAGGACCTTTTTCGTTTTGCTTGTATGTCTAAATGAATTTAATGCTCTCTGATAATCTGCTTTGATACCACTTGAAAATTATTTCCGACACAGAACAGCTTCAAAGCTGGAAGTTTACACATCATGTTCCACTTACATACTCTTAGTGAGCCATCTCGAGGCACAAGAGAATAGCTTTGATTATGGGCCAACTGAACAACGCATGGAACAGTTTTTCTTCCGTTCTTCAGCTCGCTCCCAGGAGAAAAGTCCTGTTAACCTTTCAACATACAAAAGGCATTTTCTGCACAATATTATGCAGCGATGCCAAAGTATTGCAGGGAATTCCCTCCAGGAGTAAGAATAAGGTGCTGTTTCACAGCGAGGATACTGGTCATTTCCAAAAGGGGAAAATACAGGGTAAAATGTTTTCATTATGAATTCCTAAAACCCACTTTCTAAAATGACACTTGCTTTTACAGAAACTCAGCTTCACCTTGAGATGGCCTTTGAGATGTTTTTTGCTTCTTTTGCTTTCTTTAAAAGGTTATTTGAAATTAGTTCTATTTATTTCTAGCTGAATTCAGTAGCTTGGTTCTGCAGTGATGCCGTCAGCCAATTACATTGGGTCCATCAATTCTTGGAAAACACTGTTTTCTCAGTGTTATTTCAGGACCCTAGTCCAAAATACAAACCCAAACCAAAATTTTATCATTTTACTCCGTTTCTTGTTAAGGTCTTGCTGTAAATCCAGTTCAAGTTTATGGGCTTAGGTAGTGCTCTTAGGCACTTGATGTCTCTAAGCCAAGCAATGTTTTTCAGCCAACGTGTTCTGCGAGCTCTCTGAGATTACCTGAGGATGTAGTTTCACAGGAAATTGATGCTGCTGCATGTGTGGGCTGTGATTGGAAGGGGAATCTGGCATTCCTCCTGCTTTAGCTGATTTTTCTTATGTAACCTGAGCAGAGAACAGATGCAGATGGAAATCAAGGCATTTTAAAAATAAATAAATAAAAAAAGGTAAGCATAGAAAAGGTATAGCTGCTCAGGAATGGTATGGGTTTAGGATTGGCTTCTGCTGACTGTTTAAACCACACCTGAAGAGAATATCTAGGGGCTGCAGTGGCCCCAGTGGCTGTTTTAGCTACTTCATGGGCAGTTGTGTGTCTCACCACATTAAATTGGTGGGAGATGGTAAACGTGAAGAATACATCATTTGCATAGAAAGGAAGACAAGACATGCTGATGTTTGAACTGAAATTTATCTGAAGAATAACATTGCTAAAAGATACCATGATTAAATGTCTACTTACAGTGAACTGTTGCTACTCAGCGTACTCATTATTTATTTTTTTTTGGGTCTCTGTTCTTATGAATGCGGCAACAAGATCAAATATCATAAATGCAGGTTGCAATTAGGCTGATATCTGCTAGAGAGAAGATACGAAATGAGCACCTCTCTCCCTCACTCCTACCGATACCACCCTGGAATGCAAAACCAGCTGCTTTCAGGGTCTGAATGAGCAGTATGTTTATGTTGACTCTTATCTACCTGTTTCCAGTAGACAATATAAAAACGCAAAGTATTAATTAAATTTACCCTGCTGCCCTGGCAAATTAGCATGTCCCTGTGTTGGAGAATTCAGACAGTTAACATTAGGTGCATTGAATCAATTTTGTCTTCATTTCACAGCATCACAGTACAAACAGTTAGATGTTGCTCCTTACTGAGCATGAATTCATCAAAACTAACTTTGGAAAAGGTCAGTGACTGACGACAGCCCTGCGCTGCCTGGCTTCTTCAAAACAGCTAACAGAAGATTGTCTTTGGGAAATATTGCAATCTAAATATAGGACAGGAATTTGCAGGCATAGAAGAGATGTAAACAAGGGTGATATGGTTATGTGCTACTTAAGTCAAGCTTCTTATTAAAGGTGAGATATGAGGCAGTATAAAAAACTGGCTTCCCTCTCTCTCGAACCAACTTTATCTCTTTCTTCAGAAAACTCAACTGTTACTGATGTGCTTTTTATCCAAGCAAGAAGTGGCATTGTTTTAAACCTGTGCATTGTGTGGGAAAATGTCTCTTTTTGGAATCACACAAAGCCAAAGTTACTGAAACCCCGTGAAGTGATTTCATAATGAAAAAAGATAATAGTTACTGAAGAGAACAAAAGAACACAGTGACTAATATATGTTTTGAAACTACATGGATTGTAATTATATGGGTTGTTTGAGGTTTTTGATCATTTGCCATAGGCTCTAAGTAGCCAGAGGATCTTTCAGAGCCTACTGGGCCTGAGTCAGCCTGTCAAACATAAAGCAAGTACTAATTGGAAACTCTAGGGCAGAGACATTACAGATAAGATGAAATAATTTTCAAACTGAGATTCTGGTATCATGGGTAGTCCTGAAAGATGGAGAAGGGATGAAAGTCCTTCTGGAAAAGGTGCACTTGGTGCCCCATGGTGATACAAACTGCAATAGCTCATACGTACTATATGCTTTATGTTTTTATGTATGTGCAGGTATTAGAATAGTCTAAAGTCAGGTTGTTGCGGAGGGAAAGCATCTGTCCTAAACCATGATGACCCTGTAGTGTTTCACTGAGAGGCTGTGTAGAGTGGATGTGCTTGGTGCTCAGCCAAGTTACCAGACTTTCCTTTTTAGTTCTACCAACCAGAAGATAGGGCTTAGAATCTGATAAAGAAAGCATTTTCTTGCAAAGCAGGAATGCATTTGGGGTGAAAAACTGTCCAGATAAAAATCAATGCAAGTGTCAAAGTTACTTGTTGGAGTGTGGGGGGGAAAAGCAGGCAGTAGTGTCAAATGCAATTCTCACTGCAATCACTGATTTCTTGCCAAGAATTGCTGCAAGAATCAGAAATTACATTTCATACGTATTAGCATACCCTATCACTTTTTGTTAGCTGCAGTTCAAATGCAAGATAGTGCTTTTGTAGCACAAATAAAGTTAGGACATGGGAAAAAAAAGTCATTTCCAAGCATCTGATAGATAAGTATTTGCTATTCCTAGGTGTGACTACATGATTGTCCTCTCTGCGGTCACAGAATGGTTGAGGTGAGAGGGCAGCTCTGGAGGTCACCTGGTTCAGGTCCTCTACTCCAGCAGGTAGTTGTCCAGGATCATGTCTGGATGGGGTTTTGAGTATTTCCAAGGATGGGGACTCCACAGCTTCTCTGGGCAACCTTTGCCAGTGCTCAGTCACCTTCACAGTAAAGAAGTGTTTCCTCATATTCAGATGGAACTTCCTGTGGGTGGTTACTGTCTCTGGTCCTGTCACTGGGCACCACTGGAAAAAAGCATGGGTCTGTCTCTGGGTATTTGTACAAATTGCTGAGATTCCCTCAAACCTTGTCTGGGCTCAACAGTCCCAGCTCTGTCAGGCTTTCCTCATATGTGAGATGCTCCCGTTTCCCTATGGTATCTAGATGTCCTCTTTTTAATCCCTTGGACGAGGAGCATGAAAATGTTTCTGTGGGGTAAGATATGGCTGTGAGAATGTTTGATCAGTCTTCACTTCTGATGACTTCTCTTGGACATAAATGTACTTTAGACTGTGCTGCATGAGTCCCACATGGAGGAATGGTTCCAGACTCACTTAGCTACAAAGAATATGCAATCCTGAATAGATTGGGTTACTCTATATCAGTGCTTTTAATGGATTGTTGCAACATGACAATACACCACACACCACAGGGACAGGACGGTGGGGTCAAGGCTTCAGGTCAGAAATGTTTAAGGGTTTTCTGTGATATTTATGAATCCCTCCCCCAACTCAGTGTACATCATTATTGGTAAAAGCTAATATGTCTGTGAAGAGGTAAGAAAGGAGAATCTTCAGAGACAAGAAAAAGCCCCTCTTCTCCAAAACTGAAGTTTGCAGTTGCCTTAGAGCTGAAATTTACACTCAGATTCAAATACAGGTCCCAGTCAGAGCAACCACACCTGCTTGTAATCTTAGGTAAATTAAGGGGAATTAGAAGTACTTTGATTTGCAGCTATAAGGCTTTGCCTCCTGGAGATCCAGGATGAAGTTCTGGCTCTACAAAAAGAACAGGGAACTGACTACTGATTCCAGTGGGACCAGTTTTTCACCTTAGTCCTTTAATATTTTAAAACAAAATATTTTAAGCAAATGAGTAATACTTTTTTACAAGTCCCTAATGCTCCATGTGCTGTTAGAGACTTGTTCTACTTTAACCAGTAAAAGTCTGTTCTCCTTACCAGGCAAACTGGCATGACCCGGCTCTCTAAAATCGCTGCTGCAGTCTGTTGCAGTTTCCATGTATCCCAAACTAGCACTTTTGCAGGGAAGGGAAGAAACACACAACAAGAAAAGCAAATTAATAGAGTGTAGCTAGGCTGAACTTGGCATATTTAAGCTGTATTTGACATACCTTCCTTGTGAGTTCCAAGCTGGAGAAAATATGAATGTGTAATTTCCATATTTGTAAATCAGAAGTACTTACAGGCAAGTAAGTAAACCTGCCCGTTCATTTTCCTGTAAGGAAGAAAAGAGGTGAAGGAAAAAACAACAGTGAAAACTAAGCAAATGAATTTAATTAAAATCTCAGGGGAAAGAATCAGCAAGGGTATATTATTAGAAGTCAGTCTGCTCACTACCCCAGGAACTTCACAGCACGTTTCCTCTGCTGCCGTGTTACGATCTACATGAAGGTCAAGCTGTTGCACATCAACCTACAGGATAAATCAATAGGAAAACAAGTTTTAAAATGTTTCAATTGTTGCATTCTAACTCCAGCCTGTCTGCTTATCCATACAGACACCTTCACCAGCGTGTCTTGAGTATTTCCCAAATAAAGGACTGAGTGTAACTATGGTTTGTGGGAGAAAGCTCCTGATAGGTTTGCGGATTTGTCTGCATGGGATGGAGAGGATTTCTGGTGCTGTTGTGCGTTAATCCCAAGAACTAATTGAGGAAATATTAAAACTTAAGGAAATACCTTGTGCATTTGGTTTGGGAAGTGTTAATGTCAGAAGTGATCTCAGCTGGGAGTGAGTTTCTAGAAGTTTGTATTTTATTTTTTTTCTCCCCTCTATGAACTCCTGTGTTTCTTTTTCTGGGTTTGATGGTCCTGCATTGTTCCAGTGATGGCTTTCTGTAGCAATTCAGGGTTGCAGAGGGAAGGTAAATGCTATGACTGCTGCTTTGAGTATCCAGGGTGATTTTTTGGCTATGGGATGGAGACTTGTTCTGTACTTTGGAGGAACTAAAGCAAAGGGCAGAGCACGCTTATCAGTCTTTTTGTTAAACGGAAAGGTTGAAGAGTTTTGGACCAGTTGCTTCTAGTTACTGTGGAGCGCATCCTTTGCACCTGAAATAAAATAAACTCTGTTTCCAGATCCTAGGCTCAGACAGCATATCTGCTTCCTTTGACATTACTGCCTCTAGTAAATATTAATGAAGTACTAAATTCCTGCTATGACAATACATAACCAAAGTTGTGCCTAGGGTAAATCATAGCATCCGAGGGCAAGTGGAGCCCTATGTAACACAAATAAGGTCCTGATGAGCATCCAGGGAGTAACATTGTCCTGGGCTCACCTTGCCAGGACACCATCTCCATCTGCCCTTGCTCTGTAATGACTGACAGGGGCTGTGCCTGCTGGCTGTCAGTCTGCAGACACAGTTTACTACCTTCCCCTAATACTCAGGGCAAGTTTGTTCCAGACTCCATCAAAAACCTTCCCCGCATTATCAAAGATGGTATTTTTGCTCCCAGGCCCTTCTCCAGCTTCTTTGTAGATACTAATTGCTTTGCTCTCCCCATGGAGATAGTCTGAACTGGTCAGCCCCATCTTCTGTCCTTTATCTCCCAAAGGCCCCTTGTCACCTTGTAAGTGTCCTCCCTATTTCTGAAGGTGGAGACAATGAACTATCCCTCGGGAAGAACAAATCTAGAAGCAATCTACAGGATGATTTTTGAAGCATTTGTTCTTTGTTGACAATGAAACAATATGAAGCTTCATAGAAATATTTTTTCTGTTACTGATAACCATAACTTCCCAAGCCAGGTATCAGTAGAATGGGAATAAATGTACAAAACAGTGCTTTAAAGGTACCATAACACTCCTGAGGAAGGAGAAATAGCCAGACAAATGAATAAAATAACTTATTATCATTCTTGTATTATCATAGTCTATTTTAAATCTGAATCAGAAGAAACTAGGACTTGCAGGTTCCAGTAATAGATACACTGATTTACAGGAGATAAGGATACAGTACATTGTTTGGCAGTCAGTTATGCTTGGGTTCACTGCCATGGAAAACAAAGGTCATAGTAGGAGGAAAGGCTTGTATACAGTCTATCTAAAAGCCAAAATGTTTATCAATTTCACTTTGCATATCTGATTTTTCTTCTGATTTGCAAACCTGGCTCAAGTTGATATGCTGTGAGGTTACTCTGTGATTCTAGAAGAATGCAGACACCAAAACCATTGGCTATATTGAATTGTTTCAATAGATCAACAGCTGAAGTAGAGAAGAAATAATAAGTAGTAAAACATACTTGTGAGATATTTTTAAGAGAAAGGAAAACAGTTAGATTATTCAAAAACCTTGGAAGAAAAGATTTCTGTAACTGAAATAGCTTTGGGGAAAAAAAATGCTCTTCATCTTGCAGTTCTGAGGTTTGGGTTGATGTTTTTTTCTGGTTTTGTCTGTTGGGTTTTTTTTTAAATTTACTTAAGGTAGGCTTGAGAATCATTTAGGAAAAACACTTTAGCATCACTTTCTTAGAATCATAGAATGGTTAGAGTTGGAAGGCACCTTAAAGATCATCAAGTTCCAATCCCCCTGCCTTGGGCAGGGACACCTCCCACTAGAGCAGGTTGCTCAAAGCCCCATCCAGCCTGGCCTTGAACATTTCCAGAGATGGGGTAGCCACAACTTCCTTGGGCAACCTGTTCCAGTGCCTCACCACCCTCAGAAGGAAGAATTTCTTCCTGATATCTAATCTAAATCTCCTTTCTTTCAGTTTAAAACTGTTACTCCTCATCCTATCACTCCACTCCCCGACAGAGTCCCTCCCCACCTCTCCTGTAGGCCCCCTTTAGATACTGGAAGGCTGCTATACTTTCATCACTTATTTTTGTGCTTGATTGTCTAAGTTTTGACAATTTACCATAAATAACATTGTTGAAGATGCTCCTTAAATCGTAAATAGAAAGAAGGAATTAAGTCAGAATTTTCCCCAGTGTTTAGGATCTATTCATTACTGCATCTGATCAGGAGTATGAGTAATCAAGATCAGATAAGAAAATTTCATTGCTCTAAATAATTTTGTGTCATTTAGAGTACAAAATGACACAAAAATGCCTCCACTGTTAATCCCCATTTTCTGCAAAATTACTCCACCTCTATGGACTTTGGGATTCCTTTCTGCTGTTCCATTATGTTGCAAGTGACTTTCTCTTTGCTTGGCAGGTTTCTTAACTGTAGCACTATTTTGTCTCTTATGAATGGTTGCTTACTTTAAGGTCCTTTTGAGGTATAATAAGGGTGGCCATATTTTCCTCTTATGAGGCTGGGAGGGAGAAGGGAGTTGTCACTTATTGGAAGCACAGATCCAGTAGACCACTTACCCATGTACATAATTCTAAACATGACTTCAAGCTCCATAGCATCTTAATTTAAAATTAAACCTGTAAGTGCTTTGTTGCCTTTGAGCACGAATGAGTGCAGTAATGAAACCCAGTAATGAAAATAGGCAACTTTAATCATTAAGTGGTTCTCTGAAATAATTTTCTTTAAAAGTGGGACAAAACTTACCATAAATTATTTCAGTCACAGTGGCTTAAAATTCTGAAACAACAGCAACTTATTCAACCTTCCCGTTACCTTGATGTGTCAGAAAGTCAGGAAGTTTTTTACAATTTTAAGTAGCAGCTTTCTGTCTCCCAGTTTTTACTTCAAGCCAAAAATGTTTTTTGACCCTGTAGTTATTTGGTAACATGTTACTCTTCTTAGACCAGAATTCCTAAAAGCTAACAGTTTACAGCTCTTCGTAGATTCTACAATCTCTTATTAAGATTGATGAAAGTAATATATTTTATTTTTTTCCTTGTAATATATGTTGTAAGAGATACGCACGTGTGTATGTATATCATATATAAAGATACATGTGTGTATATATATACTTCAGGAGCAACTGCTTACACAAGTAAGCCACCCAAGCAAGCAGTGTGTAGTAATCTGCAGGGCATGGCAGGTGTGTGTGTCACACTGCAATAACTTTTAAGGTACAGGTTTGCCTTGCAGATTACCAATCTGTCTGAGTATTCTCCCGTGGGACGTGAAAATATTTCCATTTCATTACCATTTAATTTTAAATGGGATGTTTGGTAGAAGGTTATGCAAATCAAGCTGCTAAACTCAGTACTTTGCATTGATGTGGGAACTGATGAAATGAAAGGTAAAGGATCCAATCTCAGATGAAGAGGAGGTCCAGTGCGGTGGTTCTGGTAGAAGGGGTGACTGAATTAATTTTTAGTTTTTCTTACTTGACCAGAGAGTGAGGAACTAAACAGAGAATCAAAATACCAATTTTGATATACCAATATATCAAAACCAGAACCAAAATACCAATACTGGAATCACTTTTTAGAGGAGACAACACTTTGATGCAGCAGTTGGCAGTCTCAGAACAACGCTGTGGCAAATACAGCCCTCCTGGGTTGAAGTAATACTGGAAAGGATACTTGTGTTTCCAGCTGCCCTTCTACAAAAGACAAGGAGCTGCAACCGTGGACCCCATTATCACCAGTTAGTGACCAGTCCCACTAGCTTCAGCTGGATTGATGGAAAAATCGCCTAAATGTTCCAGGGTGCAAACCTCAGTGAGACTACTCACATGCTGACAGCTTAGCAGCTATTCCGTATGCAGTTATACCGTTGCCACAGTGTCTAGAAACAGACTTAAAACTGTATCTAGATTCCACTAGAGTGGAAGGACAAGAGCCAGTCTCTCATAGGTGACTCTGCAGGCAAGTCCATCTTTAATTATAGGTGATTATAGGACAGTGTGGCATAAATGTATTTGCATCTTTTTTTTTCTCTTGATTTTTTCTTTTTTTAGCCTGAAGTTAGAAGAACAAACACATTTGCTCATCTCTTCACATGCAAAATACACTGTACTTTTGTCCTTTACGGTTACATACAATGTCTAATTTACTGTCATGCAGTTCTGAAAATGCCATAAACATTAGCTTAATAAACGGAGAAACAGGACCAGCTTGCATATAACATGGAAATAGATTCTCATAAGAATGCAAGATCAGTCCAAAATTATATAGCCTAAAGTACAGTTCAGGAAATCCTTTTCATAAGACTTTGTCACCAGGATAAATTATTCGAAGAGCCACAGTGTCTTCCAGATCTAGTTTTGTGAATAATATTCAGAGGCTGAGATGTACGGAGGCTTATAATTAGTAAAAAATGTTAAAAAGGAAAAAGAAAGGTTTTACTATACCTTTGTACTTGTCAGACATAATTTCCCAATTACTGGTCTCTAAAGGCACTGGCCAAATAATGTGCCAGTAGCCTCACAAATAATAATAATAATAATAATAATTCTTTTAACACTTGCCATTCATATCTGCATCTGTGTGTTTTCTATCTTTCTTGACTCTCCTTTCCCTTGTGAAATGGTTTTCAAAGGCAGTTTTCCATGAGCAACTGCCTGGCAGCTGTTGTGTGCCCATCTTTGTTCTCCTATGGCCATATCTATGGGTATTCTCAAAACAGTGAGAAATGCCTGCTTCCAAAACACAAATGTGTCTGACTTTCTTATTTTCTCTGCTCAGTTCTCATCCTTTTGCCTGCCTTCCTTCCCGCCCCTGTCTCTCCCTCCCCAGCATGACCTGGGATTTAACTAGTACATAGGATTTCTGTATTTTTTCATTATTCTTTCCTTTAAGAAGGAAATGTAAAAACTGTGACCCACTGAAGTACTGAAATGACAAGTAAAGAACATTTAATGCTCTAAGAAAACTTTAAATCCAGCCTTACTTCAAATATGAAATATTTTCTTTCCTTTTTTGTTTCACAAATATATGTATTGATATAGAATATAAAAGCTTTCCCATAACGCACATCACCAAGTGTATGTTGCTTCACAGACCCTTCTCTTCTTTCCTAAAAGTCCCAACTCCACTTATTTCTTTCACTCCAGCTGCACCTTTCACCTCACTGTCTTGACCTTTCCCACTTCTTCCTTAGATCATTTCCCTATGTCTTTTGTAATGAAATGAGATTGTCTTCACAAAGATCTCCTGCTGTCCCTCACAACGAATGCTTTTCTCAGCTTCCCAGGATGTCACTTCTACAGTGGAGGTGGTGATCCTCTCTGTCTTTTGGCTTGGGTATTTGTTTTGTGTATCTGGCTGCTTTTCCACAATTCGTGAAGAGAACTGCGTCATTACTTGCAGTATTGAGATTATTTTTGAGTGTACAGTCTATTTAAATGTGCAGTATAGCTAACTCAGCAGTGATGTAGAACTTTTTTTGTATACCAGAATTATTTGGGAAAATGACAGATAAATGTAACTAAGTAACATGCTTCTGCAACTTTGTGAAAGGAAAGAAGGTTGTCATTACATGAACAGACTTGTTGATAAACTTCAGGATATCAAGTGATGAACACACTGTGCTGTACACTTATTAGTTATTAGTCATCTTGTCATCTGTGCTTAACCCTGCCTGCCTTGGCAGCAAATATATTGCCTCGGTATTCCTGTTGGTACTGGATTTTTATCTTTTATATTTAATAAGATAGGGAAAGATGTAAGGGGACAAGAAGTCGGTGTATGGAGAGCTCAGCTGCTACAAGCCATCCTATTCGAGTGTCACACGTTTCTCACCAGCCTAGCGAAGAGTCAGAAGAGCCTGAATTGAGTCAAGACTCCTCTCTTCTGGCCAGCTGCTGGACCCCACTGCCGTTGCTACATGCGGGACTAACGCCGGCCCGGCCGCGGGTGCGCTGAGGCGCGGAGGCGGCCGTTCCGCGGGGCGGGGACCGGGCGCTGTCCCCGGTGCTGAACGGCGGCGGGGAGGCGGGGGAAGGGGCGAGGGCACAGAGCGGGGTCAGTGCTTTGTTTGTTGGATACCTTGTCCCTTGGGAATGGATGCGGCAATTCCTTCTGTCGTGTGTGAGATGAGTAAAGGGGGATGTCCCGAGAAGGAACAGGAGATACGCTGAAACATGTAAGCCTCCTACTTCAGGGCTTTGTGTCTTCCAACAACCTTGTGATATAAACAAAACGTGAACCAAAATAGCCTGTTCCTTAGCAGATGGAAACCAGTTTCACTGAATTTGCCTTTTGTTTCCCACTCTGACTCTGATTAGTCAGACTGTGAGTCACAGCTATTCAGTCTGCACCTTTCATCTACAATGAAATAATTTTGCCTACCAAAGCATTTTCTGTAAGACCTACTAGTCACATACCTTATGTAGTGTTTTTTTTTTTTTAACAGTGGTTTGTTCAAATTCTGTGCTTAAATAACCAGATTTTTTTCAGTACCTAGAGAACCGATCACACTGCAGTGAGTAGACATCTCGAGATGTGTGTTCTGGCTGGAAAGCATCTTTAGAACTTGGCCCCTTATTTTAGCGTCCAAGTGCCATTCAAGTTCTTTTTTTAAAAGGCCAAGCAAATTCTTAATTTTCATTCTTCCAGAGGAAAATAGAGAAATGTATTCTTTGTATCCTCTTGTTGCAATGTGTTAATTCTTCTTATAGGAACCATGTAACAGGGGAATGAAAAAGTATGTTGAGTATTGTAATTTGTATCTTGGTTAAAATGACTCCTTGCTCTTTAGATTTTTTTTTTTCTCCTGTGTTATTCTGTGACACCTCCTATTCTTGTTAATAATCCTGGCTCTTCACCAAATTGCACAACATCTGGCTTGACAGGAACAAAAACACTAGCAAAAACAATGGTGAGAAGATCATAATGCAGAGTATGAGTAGATGGGATGATTTTACATAAGTTGCTCTGAGTTTCATGACATCCACAAAGAAAATTCTGAAATAGAGAAAACATACAGTGCTATCAGTAGCTTTGCATGAAAAAGTTGCAGAAGGACAGTACACCACCCTGCCAAATTAATGATGTTTCTGAACCATTTGTGCTTTCTCTTTATACTGAAGCATTGTATATGGTTGGATTTTTTTCTTTTTATATCATATCTTATTCAGGGTATAAAAAAGAGACCCTGGCTCAGGCTCGGCAGGGAAGAGTTGTGGAGGTTGGAGATCGTGTGAGAAGTCAGAAGCAGCCTTAGTAGGTGAGGAGACTAGATGACGTGGACTGGTGAATCAAACTCATTCTTTTTGAATGGGTTAAGGAGTCTGTGGCTGCCAGAGTATGCTCTTGACCACAAAAAGGTCATTCCAGAGGTTTGCCTTTTTCCAGGCAAGTACTATGGTGCAGTTCCCTGTAGGGCTGATTCACAATGAAAATATCAGCTTTGCTACCATCACGTTTTTACTGTTAAGATCATGTAATGAAGGCATTATTTGATGCCTGGATTTGTCTCTTTTGCCGCGTGTTGGATGATGCACATTAGGAAATCAAGCAGAAGGTTGCAAAAAGAGGAAAGGCGTCATATATTAAGATGTATATGCCTCTTCATTCAACAAGTTTGCTAACGAGTCATTCAGAATTCAAGAAACATTAGTTTGTATTTCATTTACTGCAGGAGCACTACTGGAGCCCTGTCTAACTATGTAAACTGATGTATAATAGTAAATATATAAAAAGTTGTGTTGTAGGAATTGTCAGCTAAGCAGACAAAAGGAATGTTTCTAAGCTTCATCTCTCTGCCATCTTTTTCATCTTTAAGATCTCTTGTCTTATTTACCCTCTATTTATATGGGTATTACAAAAAAAATGACTTACCAAGCACTTATCTATTCAAGAGATAAAGGTTTTAAAAAATTTAATGAGCTAATTCATAGAAGGGTTTAAATAATGTGCAGCAAATAAGGATTATACATAAAATGACAGCAAACAATATATACCTTTAAAAAAAATAACATGACATTCAGTTATACATTCTCAATAAAACAGGACTGGTATGATAAGAAACACTACCGACCTATTACAATGCAATTAAAGACTAACAGAACTTGCAGACTCAGAGAAACCAAATTAATGGTCCATAAGTAAACTTAATTCTGATATTTTCTGACTCTGATATGCTCAACTTTGCACCTTAAAGAGCTTCTTTTAGTATTTTTTTGCGTGTGACAGTTATTTTCATAATAAGCTTTCATTTTGATAAAACCTGTCTTTCCTCATGTTTGCAGAAAGAAATTAACCTTAGAAAACACTTTAAGTGCTTCTTTGTTAGCAAAAATTCCAAATCCTTGCATACTGCCACAGTTAATGAGATTTCTATATGCCATCCAAAATATTAGCTTAATGGAACAAAGCCTTATCTGGTTCATAAATACAGCTAATTTCGGTCCTTCTCAACCATGAAGTTAGCAACTGTGAGAACTTTCCCCCAGTGTTTTACATTTCTAGTATCTCCTGAGCAACCAAATATATAGTGCGTTACAGGTTCTTCCATGGATTACCCAATTTTACTCCATCTGCAAAAAATCCCTCAAGAGTTGAGGTCATATAGCCTTTATAAGGGCAAACTTTCTACCATCATGAAAACAAATACACCTACAGTCATTCAACCCCAGATAATTCCATTTACTATGCGTCTAGAGCTCTACAAAACAACAAGATTCAAAGAGTGAAAGTGTCTTCTGACATATTTTTGGTAGATATTAAAACTAAGAGTATGAAAGTGAAAATAAAACTAGAAATTTTCAATCCGTGGTGATGAATTCTGAACAGCAGCACACGGCCTTCTGTATTTCAGGTATCGCATGGTTGTATTGATTCGAAACCCACTTAAAAAGAGCCTAAACAGATTGTGGCCATCTGCTGCGCTGGTAACACATTTCCACCTTTTCTGCCTTGGGGTAAAAGAAGTAGCCGTTATCATTCTAATGACTAATTAACAATATCTTCTGATCTTAAATTATGGGATTAGGATTATTTGTAATGTGTACACTGCAGGAAAATATTGAGACCTCACCCGGTGTGTACTGTTGTGGTGCTGAGAACAGAGAAACATAGAAAGACAGCCCTGTCCTGAAGAACTTATTGCCATAGAGTGAGACACTTCATTTTCTGTTTTTAAAAGCAGGTTTCTTCACCGATATTGTCTCTAGCATAAATGTTTGAGAGAGAATAATATAGGAAAGCAGCATGCAAAATATACTCAAAATGCGATAGATTTTCTAGTCTTGTAGCTGAAAAATCTGATCTCTCTGACAGTTTCCAAATTAGGAAGGAGAATTCTGCTCCCTCTGTGTCATGTATCTCATCTGTTGTGAAATTCCTTTCCATACAGATGCTATAAGGATTATTGGATGTCATACTAAGCATCCCCTTGGATGTATATGGATCCCCATATACTGACGACCCTGTGTTTCAGTAGAGGATGATGCTATGGAGGAAGGCAGGAGAAATTCTGTCTTTGTTAAAAAGAATTTTTTAACTTTGCCAAGCTTTTGAAGGGCAATTAGTGTACGTTTCAGAAAGCAGCATTTCTTACATAGGTTTACAGTGCACCTTGTGATTCAGACCCAGAACTGTAGTTTGCGGAGCAGTGTGCAAAACCATGTTTTGAAAGTGCCATCTAGTGGCTCCATTGGTTGTGTTTCTTCATATCAAAAAGGGAAGCTACTCACTGGAATTTGGGATCAGACCAAAGGCCACGATGGCTTCAGATTCAGGGTGGTTAGCATTGAGACCTTGGTAGTTATTTGCTACCTGTAATAAGCAGTGCAAATGCTGCAATGTGTCCTGGCTAGAGGACTCTGGAACAGGGAAACCTGTGCAAATGTCCCCAGCAATGGGGATGTGAATCTTGAGCTGCACCTGAACGGGAAAACAGGAGTGTGTGCAGGGATATACAAATAAAGAGCACACAGAAATAACTGAGTTTTAGTTTTCTGTTGGCAGGTCCTCTGTTTTTTGTAGGAAGGCAGTAGTCCCTAAATCCCCAACTTAAATTGATTAGTAATAAAGATTCTTTTCTGAATTGTTATTCTTAAACACCTTCACATTTGACTGCAGACCTCTAAGGGTCTTCAGAAACAGAGTAAAATTCACTGATGTGCTTTATTTTCTTAGAAATGTAGGGGCAAAAAACCTGGCCCGAAATGGACTTTTAGCAAACCAGTAGCAGTTTTGTTTGGATGCAGCACATGGCTTTGTGACTAGATAACTGGAGAAAGGAAACCAAACTTCGTTTTTACACAGATTTTATTGACACAAACCCAAAAACTTTGTAGCTCTGTGTAACAACTTCAAACTGAATTCATTGTTTCCCAAGAGTCACTGAATTCTATATGGGCTTTTGGTAGCTTTATTATTGTATAGTTTAGAGTTCTTAGTTTGGCACTAGTTCCTCATAGAAATCATCACTTTGACTACTGATCCTATTCTGCAACTGACAAAGGCATAGCAAGCCAATATAAATCAATGTAGTATTTCATCTTTTTACAGTTTCAGAAGACCACAAATCATTCTCAGAAGTTACAATTTTAATTTACTTGCCACTAATTTAAGGCTCAAATTTTCTTCTGGATTGTTCTCTTGTGTCTGGAATAAATGGACCATGGACTCCTGGTTCTATTCATGTGAATCCATCAGAACTACCAAAGCTCTGCAGAAAGACACAAACCCTGCAACAAACAGATAAGCAGAAATTTATACTCATTTATAACTTAAAGGCAACATATAACTGTCTTGAAACTAGTCCTGTATTATATTATATTCAATAGCAAGTGGGTTTTTCTGCAGTTCTACTTTCTTGTGGCACTGATAGTTGAATATACGATGCAATATGATTCCTAGAAATACCTTGTTTAACTCCAGTTGGACACTTAAATCTTGCCACTTCCATGTGGTTCATACAAATGTTTAATTAAACATTTGTTGATTTATTATTTTTTTTTCTCTCTGTATATACATCCTTTTCTGAATTGGGGTCAGAGTACTAATGATTTCACTATACGTAAAAATAGATGTTCATGTTGTTGCTATATCTGTTTTTAATAATTTAGGAGACACTCAGGCACCATGCTGTTGAGGCCTAGACATACTTCTTAACCTTCTAAGACCTAAGTAAATGATATAACATATGATAAAAATCCAAAAAGAAAGGAAAAGAACCCACGAAGAACCACCAATGCCGGAATATTAAAGTCCTGTGGAAATAATCCTGTTAATTTAGGTCAAGATTACACATTCTTGATCTTTACAGTTGAAATTAGATACATATGGAACATTAAGAGAGAATACTATTTTTTTTTATTTTTTTTTGCTTTTGAAAGATATTTTGGTATTAAACCAAATGATGTCCCTTAAAATGAGGACTATGTGAGTGATAAGGAGCCATAAGGCTGGAGAGGAAGGCTGGCTTTTTCCTAATTCTACTGATGCATAAAATCATGCTAAAAAAATGATGAATTCCAGCCTCTCCCACACAAATATTTTGGATATTCATTCTCTAATCAAAAGCATTATCAAATGAAAGAAACTCTTCCCAGAAAACATTTTCAAAAAGCAAAGCTTTTTCCAAAGAGTTTGAGAAAAAAAGGCTTCACCTCACCACAGAACATTTGCAAAAGCAAACTGCAGATGCTTCCTCAAGTTCTAGTTATATGACCCTTATTTTAAAATGTGTTTCTTTTTAAAATGTGGCCTATAAACATGCTTGAGGGGACCTCAACACAGTCATTTAGGAAACAGAAACTTGAGACGTGGTTGAAATATGGGGAGGAGAAAAATAGAATGCATCACATTAACGACATTGAGAGTAATTTCAAATGCAATTTTCTAATTATTTTCTCTTCAAATGGGACACTGGATAGCCAAGGGAAAAAGGCAACAAGGTACATGGCCAACACGCTAATTGGCCTTGCAGTTTATCATTTATTTTTATACTTAAAGTTTGTAAAACTAAGCCTTCTGAGGTAAAACACTCAAGTGAACAACTGTCAAAGTGCTTATCTGGTGTTCTGGTTGCCAGGGTGACCAAGAAACCAGTGCTTTTTCTGTATATATCTTCTGCCTATTGGTGATCAATTGGTGAACTGATTTTACTGGTTACACAAACTGATGCAACAAACTGAATCCTATACTGACACATTGCAGTCTGAGACCCTTTTAATTGTTGTGTTAATTGTCAGCCTCAACAGAGGGAGGACTGACGGGATGATAAGGCAGGACAGCAGATTTGAATCTCTCATTGCTGAAGAACTCATTGTGTTTGGGGTTCTGCCACTTTATCTGCCAGTCGGAAAAGAGTGTTTTGCTGTTGAGAGCCTACTGTTCACTGCCAGCGTACCCCACACTGAGGATTAAAGAGAAGGAAATTGGTCTGCTACAAAATAGTTTCATCTTTAGGTTTTGCACATTTCACAGCAGCAAGCCCGGTAGAGGAAGGGAAGTCCAATAGCAAGCTGATATTTAAAACTTGCTAGCCAAAACAAGTCCCAGGCATTATTCCTTCTTTTTCTAAGACAAAGTTGTTTGTGTAAGAGGCTGGTGTCTTACATTGCTCATGCAGACTTGACAAAACACAAGCATGACAACATTAGTCATGCATGCACACATGTAGTCTTGGCTGGAGTTAGTAGGACCTTTCATTGCTTAGCCATGATGTGGCGTAAGGATACGTTGCTTCAGGAAGGAAAAGATTCCTTGGCAGGCTGAGTGATTGGCAGGTCTCACCAGGAGGTGTAACATACCTTTGTGTGCCACCTCCCCGTTCTGCTTCCACAGGGGTGGGAGAGGGACCTCTGGGCAAAAATTCATGCCATTTCCCAACTTATTGGTTCTCAAAGGGAAAGTGTCTGAGGAGCAGACTCTAATTTCCCCCATGCTGAGGCTTTTATATCTTCTAGCTGTAGCAAGGGGCAACAAGGAAAATCTACTCACTTCAGGCCCCCGATGTAATCACATTACTCAGCCATAGCCTTGCCCTCGGGAGCCCTAGCTGATGGATTTTCTCTCATGATGCCACAGAATGAAAGGCAACCTCTAATATCACACAGCACTGTGGTACACCATGCATTGGACTGTCACTTGAAAAATAGCAATATTAATAATCCTGAATGAAAGTCTAAGCTTCTATCTCATTTTCTTAGGAGGGAGACATTTTTAGGGCTTCTATATAAAGTAATTGTTTACATCCTTTTAAAATACCACAGTACTGTATGCATCTTTCTTAAATCACTTCCCCAAGGACTAGGTATTAGGTATGCAGCTGGCTCCTCGCTTTCAGAGATCTGCTGTGGATCATGGCCAAGCCCCTTGCAAATAAATTGCTGGAGGTTTTCTGAAGGCAGGAAAGAGTTGCTACTGTAACCACGTCTGTTACTCATCAGTTAATTTACTGGAAACCTGGAGACTTCTGTGACTGGTCAAATACTCTTTGTGGAGAGATACAACGTTCCCTAATAGAAAATAAAGAGGTACTGCAATTTTCCAAATTATGTATCCAGATTGACAGTGGTATGAAGAACAGCTTTTTTATCTTTTGCCTTTGCAGAAGACTACAAATTCTGCCAAAATATTATTAAAGGTAGTAGGTGTATACGGAATGGCACTAATTATTTAGCGATATTTCAAATCTGGTCCAGACTTGCTGCAGAGTGCCTATGGATTGCAGACTTTGTAAGGAAGAGCAATCACGGAAAAGGCAAACAGGAAACCACATTTTAAAAATGATAGCTGAACATATGGAAGTTTTCACATGCATGATGTGGAGTGAGGAGTGTGTGTGTTACTAAATGGCAGTGCTGCAGCTCATTCTGTATCACAACAGGCCTGTATCATAACAGACTCCAAAGCACTATTGTAGTCTAAACTGTAGTCAAGATCCCACGTCTCAGGACAGAGCTGGGTTATAAGAGCTGGGGAGCCACTCTGTTATGATGTATAGATATTTGTGTTTTGACCTACAGTGTTAATTATTTGGATGTTTTTCTTTTATCCAGTAAGAGATATAGAGGAAAAAGCAAGCAGGAATATTCACAAATGGCCCAAAGATGGCCATCTGCTAGCAAGCACTTGAGATTTCATAAAGGAAAATGTTCAAAATACTAATTTTGAAAGCTTTTGCTGCTTCACCAGTCAAGAGCAAAGTTAGCTTTGCTCATACAAGCTGAGACTAGCAGCATTCAAAAGCGAAGTGGGAGTTTTTGGAGTAAAAAGGACTTTCACCAGGGGCTCTCTTAAGAAAGGAGGATTTTGGAAAAGTCAAGCTAGGAGTATCTGTAGAAGACATAAGTTTCCTTTGCAGAGATATGCTATTAAGCGATGTCTGCAGCTGCAGATACGCTCATGCTGGGATACCTGAGTTGTAGGTTATCTGCAGGGGCAATACAAGTGCTTAGACCCCAAGCAGCAGGATCCTGGGCAGACTGCTCAGCCTCCTGATTACCCAAACAGCTTATTCAGTCAGGATGCTACCAGTGTGAAGGCGTGTAGAAAACATCAGTGAGAGTTTAACATGAGGTGGCCAGAGATGTCTCTGTAGTGCTGTGCATTTATGCTTACTGACGCCAGTGTCCCTGACTAGTGGATATAGCAGCCACAGCTGCCGTGAGGGAATGCATGGTGCTGTCTGCTAGATTGAATAGAAGTTTAAAAAAACCCCAAAACAACTGTCTTGCCTGCTGTTGGGGATTGTTGCCAGTAAAGTGCATGCATGAGCCTGAGCCTCTGTGCCATTCCAGCAGTTACTGAGACGCTGTTACCAAAAGTTGTCCCTCCACACTCTTTCATAGAATAGTTTGGGTTGGAAGGGACCTTTAAAGGTCATCTAGTCCAACCTCCCCTGCAGTGAGCAGGGACATCTTCAGCCAGACCAGATTGCTTAGAGTCCTCTCCAGCTTTACCTTGAATGTTTCCAGGGATGGGGCATCTGCCACCTCTCTGGGCAACCTGTTCCAGTGTTTCACTACCCTCATTGTAAAACCGCTTCCTTATACCTAACCTAAATCTTCTCTTAGTTTATAGCCATTGCCCCTTCTTCTATTGCAACCGGGTCTGATAAGAAGCCTGTCCTCATCTTTCTTACAAGAACCCTTTAAGTACTAAAAGGCCATAATAAGATCTCCCCAGAACTTTCTCTTCTCCAGGCTGAACAACCCCAACTGTCTCAGCCTTTCCTCTTAGGATAGCCGCTCCAGCCCTCTGGTCATTTTCATGGCCCTCTGAACCCATTCCAACAGGTCCATGTCCTTCTTGTGCTGAGAACTCCAGAGCTGGACAAAGTGTTCCAGGTGGATTCTCACCAAGGCATGTCCTGAGGGACATGGGATTTGGGGGAGGGTGGGGATTAAATATATATATATATTTCTTTTTAAATGTAATCTCAGCTGCTCATTTGGACCCAGCAGTCAGTCAGGGGCTGCAGCACAAGCCTAGCCTCATGCCGTAGCCATCCACAGGCCCTCTCCCGCTCTCCTGGCTGTGACAGTCACTGTGGTGCCTGGTGGAGGGCACTGCTGGGGCAGATGGCACCTTCCCAAGGGGTCTGTTGTGCAGACAGGTGTGTGTGGCTGCACACTGTTATACAGTGGGGGGTTTTAATTTCTTTTTCACATTCAGGTCATGGATTTTATTCTATTTAATGGAAGAACCATAAGGAAAATTCTGCCTCTTTCACCCAGGTCTAGGTGGGAGGGTGAGGCCAACCTGGGGTCTGGTGAGGGCCTTCCTGGCCACCCCCAGCAGTAAGGGGAAAGGAAACAGCCTTGTGGTGTCTCCCACCTGGCAACTCTGTCCAAAGTAATAAAATGAACAGGTCACTTTTCTGTTTTTTTTGAAGGAGGGTGGCAAGGTATTTTGCTACCAAGTGTCTCATTATTTAGTAATTATTGCAATTGCTGGCCTTCCCTTGCATCTAGACCCCGTGGTTTGTGCCTGCCAGTGTCCTGTGTGGAAGGAAGCTTTTGGTGGGACAGATGTGGTGAATAGGTTTTGTGTTAGCCCACAGGGCACCAGGTCTCACATGGTACCACCTCTGTCCCCTCTCAGTTCTCTGGGTTGCTGTTAATAGTGTAACAGAATAAAGGATGCCCTTTGTGCCGTTTGGGGTTGCTGTAAGCTGTCACAAGTGTGTTTTATAGAGGCTGATTTTAATTTTGCCACCCAGGAGAGTAATAGTCCCAAGGAAATGAAGCGTCTTTCTGCTATTGTTATATATCCGAAGGAAAAATCCTGGCACATAATTGGCTAAAAAATAGTAGTGTGATGAGTCAATAAATTTCTATTGTGTAGCTTTCTCTGGGTGAACAATACTATGTTCTGGGGTAGTGTTAAACAATTAGTTCACATATCATACAAATAAGCACATCCTAGATGGATACATGTGGGGGTAGGAGAAATTATTCATCTTTGGCCAATCAGACAGAAGTTTTTATTTATTTCAGTGTTTAACAGAATACCTCTCTGGGCTCTGGGAGACCTTGCGAGCAATTGAAAATACAATAACTTCAGAAGGAAAGCCAGCAGTTTTTCCTCACTCTCAATCCAGAATAATAATATATGACAAAATATCCTGTTCCCACAACTATTAGCCTTTCTATCCTCAAGTGTGTAAATAAATAGCTGTGCAGGCTCAACAGACCTCTTCGCAGATTGTGTCCTGCCATGAGGCTCCCTGCCCTCTTTCTCCAGTGAAAAAGTTTTTTGCCATTAAAGTTTGCACCAGTACAAGGCAGAAGGAGAGATGAATCCTTTCCCGGGTCCACCAGAAGTGATTAATAAGGTCAGAACCTTAGTTTGTGTAAATGCAACTGGTTGTATTGAGGAAAGTAGGACAAAATAAGCTGAAAATCAGCCATACCGTTTCTTGCGAATTTCAAGCATCAGCTCCATCCACGGTGCTATTTAAAGTTAAAATATCATATCTTCAACTATGTGCACTGAAAACATTTATAAGGAATGTACCTTCATCTGCTACTGGTACTCACCATTTCACTAGAGTTGTTTGGAGTAGTTCTGTGTAAATTCCTGAAGTTATTTTTATTGTTTTGTGTTACAATAGTGCCTAGAAATCTGAACCATTTTGCTAGATGCGGTTCAAACATGTCCTAAAGGACAATCCCTTCCCAGAAGGTTTGCAGGCTAGTTTCTTACCCTGAGAATAGAATTTAATCCCTGGATTTCATTTCTTGGTACATTTGAGTTCTTGTATCTCAAGAAAACACAATTTTTCTATGTTCTCATTTAGTCCCAATTATTGCCTAATTAGAAGTTAATGTTTTTTGAAGGGGGACTACCAAGAGAGTTTTCAAGCAACTCGAAGCATGCAGCATTCTGTGAACTAAGTCTGTACAGATGGTGCATGCCTACAGACCCAACTAGATCTCTCTAAGGCATTAAGGAAAAGTTTAATATTTTTCATTTTGTATAGAGAGATTAGTGGTCCCCAGCTGTGCCTGAGACCATCCATTCTTCACAGCTGGCCATTCTTATTAATCCCTGGGAAATGGCCTATGTTCTAATTTGTTGATTTTTAAATACAAACTGAGCAAAATCCATTTAAACACTGCAGTGTAAAAATTGAAATCATACTTTGTGTCCGACCACATTTCTGAGGAAGTAACTCCTGTAGGAGTAAAAAAATAATACCCTAGGCTCACCTCTGGTATTTATTTTGAAGTGTCACAGTAAATGTAACGGGAGAACATAAGCATCCCAGACACCCTTCTTAATGAATCCAAATATGGTTTTAGCCTGACTGGTGTTTTTTGTCTTTATGTAGGAAGAGAGATGTCAGCACAGAAAAGCACTGGGACATTTGGACAATTGGTATTAATAGGCCAGAAAACAGCAGTGCTGTAAACTAGGAAACTGCTGCTTTGTTTTTACTGGTGCTCAACACATTTGAAATGGATTGCTCTAGCTGTGTTTCCCGAAAAAGGTGAAGTTTCTTAGGACAGTGAGGGGTCAACAGATTACTACAGTGAGAGCTCATTATGGGTCTTGTGTGCTTTCTAGCCAAATCAGTCTGGGTGAAAACCAGTTCCAGTATCTCTGTTCACTCTCAGGTGCATATTCTCCAATTGTAGGGACTCTGCCTTGCCATCTTCCTTGCGATATGGATCCTCTTATTTTGCGTGCCTGAGGCATTAAAATTCTCCTAGTTCCTTCCCAGCCTGTGCTTGTTTTTTTTGCAAGCCAAGCTTGGAAACTTCTAATTACTTGAGCACTCTAATTTATCATCCTGCTGGTCAAGAACAAACCACAGCTAAAGTAGAAAGTGTGCGCTTTGCAAAAAAGAACTTGCTAAAAGCACAGGCTTTTCTCATAAGCCACATAATACAGTTACAGGCACAACAGAGCAAGTAGCAAGAGAATATAAACTCCCAGCCATGACCTTAATGCTGCAGAGGCTTCTGAGGGCTTTGGTTGCTATGCTTTGAAAAAGTATGCAGAGCTGTTCCTATTCCTGCATTTCCAATTTCCTTCAAACCCCAGATCAGCACTCTTCCTTAGGTTGCATCTGTGTTTAAAAGTAGTTCATTTGTGAATGCTCTTCTTTTTCTGGCTTTTGGCTGGGGAGTTTTTACTGTACCAGCTCTTAGGGATAGCTAGGTAGAGACTTGCGTTCTGTGGTGAATCCTTTTCTTCCCCTGTGGCAGAACCATTCTTCTGGCACTTGCCAACGATGACTCAGGTGGGCTTTATCACATGTAATGAACAAGCTATAGGACCAGCAATAAGTATCAAGGGGGTGCTTTAACACACAACGATTTTTGTAATTGCATCTGGCTTCAAAGAATATATCAAAGAACCTTTGTGAATTGTCAAACAAAGGGAGTAAAACTGGGAGAGATTTTATTAATTGCTAATTAGAGGTCCCCTGCTGTTATCTGTATGGAGAATATTTGCATCTATTGTTTATCATTGAAGTATTAAGAATGCTTGCTACAGTTCCTGTAGTGTTAGTTCAAAGGCCAATATTTACATTTCCAGGGTAAAATTTTAGCAATGACACTTTGTTCAGTAGGACCAGCACTTATAACTAATTGCCCTTATCATTATATTAATTTATTTTTTAAATAAAGTTATAAAAATATAACTTTGTCTTTAATGCATATAGGCACATATGTATAACCTCTGCACCCTAAAGTATCAAACACTGATTATTAGCCTTTTAAATATGACTAATAAAAATGGAGTTATTAACTTCTATATGGTGGGGTTTTAACACACTTCTAAAATGCCAACCGTGTGGAACGTACTTGGCGTTTCTGGACTGGAAAATTCAAATCCAAATCGTTTCTGAGAGAAAAGACATATTTCAGAGAAGAAACATTTCAAACACCCAACTTAACTTTGCAGTTCTAAGTCTGGAGATGGCCAGTCCTCTTCAGTGAATTTCATTTCGCCAAATTTAGTGAATCAAATGAAAAAACAAATTAAACCTTGATCTTTCTTTACTTCGATTTATACTAAAAAAAGGAATGTAGCCAAGTGTATAATAGAGTATTGCCTGGTAACTGCAGATAGGAGCAACCTGCTGGGATCTTAGATTTTCTATGATTTTTATTCAAACTGAAGTTGTATATGTGGTAGTACAGCAACAAGCAAGGAACATGCTTCTGATGTAAGTCATCCTACTTCTCAAAGACACACAAAATGATGAGTCTATCAGTCTTTTTATGTATCATCCCCTGAGTGGTGGAGGAGGTGGCCTGGAGTTTCAGGAAGAACAGCTCCCCTCCCCTCCTCGTGCTGCAACACTTTTGTTCCTTCACTCCAAGATAAACATGTGAGGCCAAACTTTTGTAGACAGTGTCTTCATTTACCTCCATAGAGATACAGCCTCTATGAAGCTAAGTAACTCTAAGTAACTAGAAGCTGTAACAGCCTCTAGCTGTCTTTTTCTACTCTCTCGTCTAATGGTTTCTGTAGTGGGATTAATTGTATTTTTTAATTATTTTTTTATCTTTCCTGCAAAGCTAGTTAACCTCCAAATCTTGGAAAATGCAGATATGCCTGTTATTCAAAATGATACCATATTCTCTGCAAAAAAACCCCTGCAAAGCTAGTTAACCTCCAAATCTTGGAAAATGCAGATATGCCTGTTATTCAAAATGATAGCATATTCTCTGCAAAACCCCCACCATGTCTGTGATGTTACCAGCTGCTTATGAAAAGATAATGTTTGTTTGTGTTTTGCTTTGTGGGAAACTCTCTCTTAGGTTTTGGAGGACCTAGGCAGATGGCATCCTTACATGGTCTGACATCAACAAATGCAAATTTGCTCTGCTTAT
This sequence comes from Thinocorus orbignyianus, assembly GCA_013400375.1. NCBI lineage: Eukaryota > Metazoa > Chordata > Aves > Ciconiiformes > Thinocoridae > Thinocorus > Thinocorus orbignyianus. The sequence goes on from VXBW01004510.1 coordinate 778,731, forward strand.
GCTTTAAACTAGCCAGTCAGCATGACCTTTTTGGCTCAGGCAAAGCTGTTGTCTGTATGCCTTTGGGACAGTTGCTGGCATCCTTGGAGTGAGCTAGAAAAAGCCTTTAACCGTTTGCAGTGTCTGAATGAGCATGGCCTGAGATACCTTACAGAGATGCGACCAAAAGGAGTACTGATGACCTATTCTGAAAAAAATCAAAACCCTTCTAAGATACTTTAACTTGAGCATTCTGAAACAAAAACATTGGGAATGACAAGTAGTTTTTGAAAACTTCACCCTGAGTTTAACTACTTTTTTCCTCAGTTTCCAGATTGTTGGTTATTCTATTTTGTAATACTTGTGACATGATAACAATGCTAATATGTACATAATTACAAAGCCATGTCACTTCTTATCCAAAGGGAAATGAGGTGAAAGGAAGGAATTGGAAGCAGTGGTATTGTAAGTCCTACAAATTTATGAAAATTACTGTGACAGACTTTAAAAAAAAAAAAAAAAGATGGAAAAAAGAATGGGACTTGTGCGTGATTTATAGCTTTATGTTCTTGGTGCATATGTATGAGCTATATATAGCACACGAACTGAAGTGAGAAAATTATAACATTGAGTTTTGCAGCCTTTCACAGTGATTCTGTCTGTTAAACTGTGCAAGGGAAACTCCTGCTTTCATTTTATCTTTTGGAGATATTTTTTGGTGTTGTCATACAGTCTGGTATAGTAAACGCTGTGCTCTGATTTCCATCAGTGTGGTTTAATCAGCAGCTGAGTTTTCTTGCAACACCTAAAAATAACAATACCTCAGTCATCCAAAAATGAATTTATTTTTCCCTGTCTGGCCTGGTTGCATGCACAGAGGAGGTATACCCCCAGTGATGAAAAACTATGGCTGTGGATCAGGAGGGGATATTTCTGGCATACACTGTAAAAACTCTGGAAATCTATTAAACTTTTTATTTTGTGTATCCATCCTTAAAATTCAGGGCATATGGCAGTTACATGCCTGCAGTCTCTGCTTGTATTCTGCGGTATATACACAGCCCTGAGAGGGGCACACCATCCTCCCTTGTCCAAAATGCTCAGATTACATCATTTGCCCAACCTCCCTTTGGGTACCCCTTCATTTTGGCACCAGTCATTGCAAGGCTTGCTTTGGCTCTGTTCTTGTTCTCATTTCAATGACACTTCTTTGTGGAATGTAGTATCTCTTCAGGGCATAATCAGTCAGGGTGCAAGAAAGGAACATGGGACAGATTACCAGAAAAATCACTGCAATGCTGATATCTTGCTGATAGGCAAGAATCTCCACCAGCAGCGTAGCAAGCATATTATTTCATGTTATCGTTATGTTTGCTTTTCGGGAAGCAATGTCTTAGTCACAATGAGTGCACACTAGACCTCTCTATTCTTGTCACAGCACCAATGGTTGCAGCTCCAAGATGTTTGGCATCTTCTGTATCTTTCAGGGAGCCATGGTTTTTGCATGGATACTCCACAGTGACAATTATTTCTTCCCACTGCTTCTTAGGAAGGTAGCAGGAATTTGTGGCAGTGAGACTGTATGTGAGACTGCATCTCAGGTGTTCCATATGGTGGACACAGACCCTTTAGGCCTTAGAAAGCCTGTCCTCCTGCAGGTTCATTCAGGTTGCAGACTAGAAATTCAAAAATTTTGCCAGTAGATTCCTGGCTCCACAGGCATCCCAAGGAGGTTGAGTTTCATAGTTCTTCTAACTCTGTCATTGCTGAAAGAAAATCCCTTCTTCCATGCCACTCTTGAATGGGAATTTGCTCTTTAAAATCTCTTTCTGGACTCCTACACATACACGCATCCGTGAAATAAGATTTGGGCCTGCCTCTGTCCTCAGACATTACTTGCTGGTTTTGGATAGACACAAGAGAAACAGCTCTATGCCACTAAACTATGAATTCTGTGGTGTTAATCACAGATCTGAACTCAGGAACAGAGGTGAGGAGAGTGCTACAGAGAGCTGCTTTGCCTCTCATTCACAAAATATGTCATCCTGGATGACCTCTAAGTTTGTTGGCCAAAACACTTTAGACCTCCTTTGGTACATTACATTGTTCTTCCCAGTTCAGACAACTGGGTTTAATTTTCAACACATAATTATTATACACTTCTTTGTGCATTCCCTCTTCATCTCCCCAGAACTAAATGCATTTTGACAGCTACCACCAAGAAATAAGAAATGTTATATTCCAGGGTTCATTGGATGCAGTACTGGAAAGTGAATCATTCCTTTCCTGCGTAAGTGCTACCATATACAGCACTGACTCTTGATTTGGAATATATATCTGTGTGTTTTGCTTGATCCTGTATGTCCCTAGGAATCTTAGCAGTTCAAAGGCCCTGTCTAGAACATATATTTGAACAGTTTTATATCTGGTCCGTGGTGAGTGGCTTAATAGCCCTAGAGCCTACTTCAGAGACGGTCATTTTTAAAACCTGCTTAACTACAATAGATGTACTCTATCACATGGCTTTCACAGACACAGATTTAATAGTCTTGAACAACAGTTCTTGGAGATTCCTTTAGTCAGAATGTGTATTATTTCTTTCAACTATTTGTGAAAATTTTTTCTTCTTTTTTTTCTTTCTTATTTAGACTTCTACACCTGACATTTTCTTCACCTCATTCATCCTAAAAGCCTGAATACAAAGCACCTCTTTAGCATCTGTGGGTGAAAAAGCCCACTTGATTATCTTTTAATCTGTTTTCAGTTTGGGATGCAGGTAGGCGTTTAGGTTTATACAGCTGTTGCTGTTTCTCAGTATTCATGAAGTGCTCCTTTTTAATGTTTTCCAAAAAGTGGTTTCATGAGAGATTTGCATATGCATTTGTTAACCTGCTACAGCACGGAGACTAACTCATATGCTGAGATACTTTTCTTTCAAGGACATTTTTGAACTCTGTTTTGACCATTTTTGACAAAGAACCAACATGGCTTTCTTATGTGTGCTTTTCTACTTTCAATATAAGAAGGCACATATGTATTCCCAGGAGAATACTTCCTCATCTTTCACAGCACACCCAAGAAAGGTTCAGAAGATAGTCCAGAGGCATGATTTCATTCTTAACCTATTGGGAGGCAAAAAACCTCCTTATGAGTCAACATACTGTCTTTCCTGGAGAATCCCTGTCCTGGAGCAGAACAACTCTCATTGTTCATTATGCACTGACACGGCTTTGCATCACTCTTGTTGCAGGAAAACAAAATCTGTTATACCTTCTTGATGTCTACATACATACAGTGACAAAGCTTCATCCTCAATCTACATTCCCTCCCCTCCCCCCCTTCCCCTCGCAATTTATTTTACTGTATTGAATTAGCTGTTTGTTATCCTTGTTTGTAACCTGGCTTTAACTTGCCCTGTAAGCTGGTAGCACTTTGCATCTGACTTTCAGACTTTGTAGGCTTCTTTCTTTTGGCTTTCTTTTACATGCCCATGTTTGAAAAGGGTGCTTTCATCCTCGGGTGATGATGAACTACTTCACTATCTTCTCTCATTGCAATACATGCAGTAGCTGAGAAACAGGGATCCCAACAAAGAGGAAGAATGACATTTATCTGTGAGTGAAATTATTTGGATGGGTTTACTGTTCCCTGGAGAGGCATACTTTTTTCCGTTTGTCATCCATCCATGTGTTATTCAGATCATGGGTTCTGTCTGACCTGTCTGCTTGCAAAGTAGTGGGTCACATTTGTCTCTTGGTGTAGTTTGGCATTTCTCTGTAGTTGAGGGCACCTGCTGACTGCTGGCAGGGCAGGGCTTTGCACAAAACGTTTCTTAGCCCCATGGATAGAGCCGTTTGCCTGGCGTAAAGGCAGAGGTATTCATTTAAAAGTTTAGGAGTTGTGATTCATGACTCCCGTAACAGATGCAGAGGGATATGTTTATGCAATTTAAAAGGCTCTCAGGAGGTGGTGAACATCCGGCAAACCCACGTTAGGAAAGAGGCTTATCCCCTCATTGCTGCCTTGGGTTAGAGAGTGCCGAAATGAGGAGTGGAAAGAGAAACTGTTAGCTACGAGAGAGGAACTGAAGTTGTCTGCACAACTTTCTCTGCTCTTTTATATCCATTAGTGCTGTATCACTCGCTAGTTCTTCAACCAGCTATTTAATAGATGTGAAAAAAAATAATATCTTCAATGTATGTTTAGCCTATTGCAGTGTTATGGAAATGGATACTACTGAGCATGTAGTGCTGTTAGCAAGAAGTGGAGTGCTGTGGCCATCTGCTCAGAATAGCCTATGACTTTTCCCTGCAGTCTTGAGACACAAATTATACGTTTGTAAGGACCTTTGAATTTCCACAGTGGTGTAAATAGGCATTAATGTAAGTAAGAACAGAGTACTTTGTCTTCTCTTGCTTATATTTTATACAGCTGAAAGATAGAGCTGTATTAGAACTGTTACTTCCCATTTTTAAGGGAAACATTCATAAGTTAGATTTTCAGCTAGTTTAAATTACTGTAATCCCCATATGTCAAGGAAACTACTCCAATCTACTGGCCCTCTATTTTGAAATATTACTTATTTATAAGGCCCAAAGCTCCACTGAATTTTATAATTCAAATAACTCCTGATTGAAAATAAAACACTCGAAAGCAGGATTAGCCTGTACTTAGGAACTCATTTCTAGCTGTTAGATTTTTTTCAGTATGTTTGAACAACTCTATCAAACATTATAATCCATTATGAAATGCTGTAGTCTGACCTAAAATCAGTTTCACAAGTGAGGAAGCCGCTAGTAACCCCTTCTGCAGAGAAGCAAGTGGAGAAAACTGGACTCGGTTGAAGGCAATACACAGTGACCACGCTGAGGCATTGACAGCCAGAGATCTTAAAGGATGTGAGTATCAACCTGGTGTCATCCAGGATTAGAGTAGCTCACATCTGAGACAGAGTTGAAGCTCTTGCATGGCTTGGGTAATGCATTTGCAGATTTTTAAAACTGGGAGAGTTTGACTTGCTATGAATTAAACTGCACGCTTTATTAAAGACAATAGACATCACTGCACTTTTCCTACTAATTCCTTTTCAAAATAGTGCTTTCCTAGCTCTGTGTTGCAGACAGTGAATGGGTTGGAAAAAAGTGATGATTGCCTAAAATTTATATGTAAAGTTTTCTGCTCCAAATCTGTTGCCTCAAATGCTCATACTTTTTTCCCCTACAAATTCTGAATTAGGCAATCAGGGCAACATAAATTTCCAAATAAAAGAAAACCCGTGTCCTTTCAGCCTCCCCTAAAACAGCTCTTGGGCCGCCTCTGAAGGAAAAACAAAACCCATTAATGATGCTCAATGCTGCACTGACCCCAGAATGAAGCTTTCCTGGGCTCACTGCTGCAGACCTCCTTTTCCACGATGTTTCATAGGAGGTAATTTCTTTGCTGGTTATGATTTGAAAGGGCTGGCCTGCAACCCGACCTCAATCAAATTGGAACAACATGTCACCAAAGGTCCCATGGTATGTGTTTGGAAATACAGCTCCCCAGTGTGGAGAGGTTTCTGGCAATTCAGTGAAACTAAACTCAGTTTCCATGGTTAGAAATTGCTGCAGGAGCATTTCATTGTGCTGCAGTTGTCAGGCTTTGTATGTTTGTGTGTGTGTGGGTGCGTGCTTGCACGTGTGTGTGTCGCTGCTTTACTGCTAACAGTTAGGGCAACTCTGAAAGGTTGATTTGTGGACTGAAATGACAAATTTCTGTTAAATTATTGACACAGAAGGGAAAATATTTTTCTCCTTTGAAGTTAACTAAAACCAAATGGAATTGTTTCCCCAGGGGAAAAGTAGGAGTTTACTTATGATGCGTCCCCTCCCAGAAATCTTTCGAATTATACATACTGTACCCTCTGTTTATATAAATATGAATTACATGATTGTTCATACAGGGTCATTTGCAGTTCAAATAGAAATGCAATGCTGCTAAGCAGAGGCTATGGAGAGATCCAGGGGATCATAGGATCTGCCATTTAACCCTTTTCAAACACTGTGTGTTAAGTGGATTTGGGTAGATCTGCAGGAAAGCTTTAGCCTGCTGTGAAATGGAGACACCCTAGTTTTGTTGGTGAATCCAGATTTCCACGAAATTTTATATGAAGTGAGGAAGGCCGGTCATTTCTCATTTACATGATGTGCTCTGATTGTACATTGCTGTTGATGGTGACAACCAACAGTTTATGCTCTGCGTTATATTTGCTTATGTGTTCTCATCCAGCTGTGAAGTTCAAATTTTGCAAGGGATCTTTTCCCACATGCAGGATAGCAAATTTGTCAGATTGACCTAAGGGCTGTTCTTTTCCAATTTGCCAATGATTTCTTTTTCATTCAGCTAACTTAATAATAGTTGGTTTGAATGTCATTAAGCCATAAATAAATTGCTTTCTGAAACATTTTCTCTCTGTCGTACTATCTTGTTTCTGTATGTCAGTGGAAATACATATTTCTAGCTGGGTGTCTTTCTATCTTTTAAGCTGAGAGTTTGTAAAATTTAATTTCAGCACAGGATGTTCAGTTATGTTTTTATTCTTATTGTCTGTATCCCTGGACTTCACTTTCTGATGCCTTATATCTTCTGCAAACTCTCTGGGGAAACTGAGACAAAATAGACAGAGTTCCCTAATTTCAGTAGCTCTGGGCATCCAAAGTAGGAATGTCATGACCAGTGCCTTGTAGGTAGAGTTTTGTTCCCAATCTGTGTCCCCTGCGCCCAATTTCACCAGTTTTCCCTGAAGTCTTGTGAGCTTTGGGTAGTCTGTGGCTTATTTCATCTCTAGGAAAGCCTCCTGTCCACAACATTTCCCACTTAGATAAACTTCTCTACTGCGCAAGGGAGTTAATCATCACTGGGTACGTGTGTTGTCTCCTAAAGACTGTCAAGATCAGGTTAACAGGTATGTTCTGTCTTCCTGAGACCCAGAGTTAGACTGAATCCTCAGAAAACTGGTTGACACTGGTTTGGAGATGCTTCTTAGCATGGGCAAAGAAGACATGATATCCAGCAAGAGCTCCTGAGCTTATTCTTCAGTTGACCTCTTTTTGCAGAGCTGGTGGCCAGCATGGTGCAGGGGTTGGTGTGTTAGAAGGCCTAATTCACTCCTCTGCTCTTGTGGGTGAAGTCCTTTCCGGGGCGTCTCCTGTGAAGACATTTAGGAGAGCTATCCCTGCCTCGCAGGGGAATAAAGACTCACTGCAGAGTCAAACACTCCTAAAAACAGTGACCTGTGCTCTCAGAGCTGGCCATGGATGAACTTCTGTCTTACCAAGGAGGCTTGTTACACGCTAAGCCCGCTACCAGGAGGGAGTGTCAGGCAAGTGGCTTTTTCCACTGCTTCGGACATATTAGCTGCTGTATGTCCCATAATCATTCTCCATTCCTTATAAATCATTTTAGACGGTATCAAGGGACACGTTTACATTTCCATTAACAGTGAATTTGCCAGAGGCACATTCATAATGGCTTATTAATAAAAAGCAATGCAGGTGGATACAGTTTCAGAAAGCAAACGCTTGAATTAGATACACAGGTATCGGTATTGGATTCACGGGTATCAGTATCTGTCTCTCTTCACTGTATCTTCTTTTGGTCTCACCTCAGGTAATGTTAGAGCCAGCAAGGTCAGTAGGCTTTTCCAGTTGAAATGGAAACAGGGCAGTTGTATCACCTGAAATTTGCAGCAGCTTCTCTCATTTGGAGATCACTCTTGTTTTTTGACAGACAGAGCTATGTAACTAATACAGGGGGTCTGCTTCCTGAAAGTTGATTTTCCAAATGCTTTATTCATGTAATCCTAAGAATCTTAGCCTCAACATACTTCCACTGAGTAAAATATCTGGTCTGTTTAAGGCTGTTCATGGATCATTGCAAACAGCATCACACTTCTGTTCTTTCTGCTGCAGACTTCTAAACCGGTTTGAGATTGCCTAACAAAAGGTATAGGCTGAGCTGTATGGTATATTTAAAGTCCTGGCCTGTTGAGAATATGGACTGCATTTTGTGACTCTTTACTCTCCACCTGCAGAATCTGCAGCATCAAATAAGAAGCAAGGACATAAACTGGTTGTGAATAACTTTAGACTGGACGTACGAGGGTTCCCAGTATCAGAGCTCTGGGCTTCTGGAGCAGCTTTCCAATAGACGTAATGGGGGCAAGAACAAAATAACTAAACACTTGAAAGATGAATCATGATAAATTGTCAAACAGGACAGTATGAAGTGAGTATGTCAGAAGTGCAAACTCTATGAGCTGGTTGTGAGACATGATTATGAGTTACTTCTCTGAGTATCAGTGGTGCTTGGTGCTTAGCACTGTCCATTTATGCCTAGTTATTGCAGAGATATTGCAATGTAAAATTTGAGCACAGTGGGAGAAATCAAGCCAAACTATTAAGCAAGATGATATTCTATCAGAAGCAAGATGATATTCTATCAGTTAGCCCTCTCTACCCTTACTGTAGCAATAGGGTTATGGGGCTCTGATACCTAGCCAAAAAATGATGCAGAAAACAGCTTAATCGTGTGAGTTCAGTCAGTGGTCATATTGGCTTATCTGGCACTTTTAGGTCACCCCTCTAACCTAATCTTCATAGTTTATACAATGGCATCGAGTTCCTTCTGCAGCCACTATCCAGACCCCACTAACACTCCCAGCTCAAACCCATGCCCTCCACTTATTCTTGCACTCTGAGCCCAGCTAAAGAGGCCAGTAGCCACAGCAGTGTTCAGCTTAAGTCCTCTGAAGCCCAGTGCTCCTTCTCCCCTTTACCATCACCCTGCAACCCTTCATAGCCCACCTGTTTCCGTCCAGCTCCAGATAGGTAGAAATTACAAGAGTCTCTTTGTTAGTAAAGAGATGTTAGGAAGAACTAAACTTGGTAGGAAATACAGAGAGAAACATCCATCCTTTTGAAAATGCCATCTGGGTATTTTACAAACATTTTCACGTTTGCCCAGTAGCATACTGAACCTTAACTCTGTCATCTCCTTCATTATTTAACTCTACAGCTTTAATGGAACACTTTCTTAATGAGCCACAGTAGAAGAAGTAATTACTTTTGGCTGGGGATTTATCAATGGTAATTTAAACGTTGTTTTGTCCTTTGTCAGATTTGTGCATTAATTCAAAGCTCAGTTTGGTTTTGAAGAGCGAATCAGTGGAAAAGGTAGTGAGAAAAGTTTCATGTCTGTGGACTTTCTTGCCTAGTTTACAAGTAAATATTGAGTGTTTATTCTGGCTGCTAGCACATAAAAATCTTAACCTGGGCAGGGAAAGTCAAAGAGGGCTCTGTCTGCTATCTACGTTATAACCAGTAACAAAGTCCCTATTATTCAAACTGCAGTTTGTGAAGCTGCATTGTCTAAAATAGAGATTTTCAGTTTGTGATGCTCAGATCTTAGGGACTCCACAGGTTGGCTTCTAAGCCTCTGTGAAAAATAACTAAGAAAAGAGGGTTTGATAGTAGGCTTAAATTTACTGTCAGAGCTGCACTTTTCTTACAGGGGGAAAAAAAACCTAGCCCAACAACCAACTTTAGCAATCTGCAAATTCAAATTTAAATAAATAAATATCTAAGGTTTATCCTACAGTCACACAGGTATTAACAGCCAAAAAACTAATAGACTTTACTCAGCTGTTACTGGAGAGATATGTGGGGTTGTGTAGATGCACCTGAGGATGTATTTGGTTTGGCAGTTTTATTTATTTCATTCCCTGTGTTGGAAAGCTTCTGTGTTGGAACTTAGAAATTCAGATCTGTTAACTCTCGCTTAACATTAGTTAAAACCTTGGCATCAGGTGAGTTTTTGTTGGATTACCTTTTCTCTCATACAGGTCTGATTAAATGGGAGTGGCTCTCACTCAGTTTTATTGTACTGATAGGTGTTTGGGAGGTATCACACTAGAGCAGTCTCCAATAAGCTGAGCAAACTGTACTAATAAAAACATAAACTGGTCAAAACAAATCTGAGATCAGCATGCAGAGCTGATGTGCAGTGGCTGCAAACAGAATTGCTGCAGTGCACAAGCTTGCAAACACTCCAGGTCAGGCACAGGTCTGAGGTCTTGAATGAAATCTTTGTATCCTCTATCCTATCTATCCACTGAAGTGTGTTTCTGTGGAATTAGGTTCTTCTATAAAAACAGTATATAAATGTATAAATATGCATGTAGGGTTTTTTGTAATTTCAATACCATTCTTCCTCACAAAAGTTTTCCTAAGCAGAGGCTATTGAAAGCAGCAGGTGTGAAATGCTGGTTGACTTGAAGTATTTCCTCTAAGCCAACCAACAAAGTGTTTCGGAGGAAAGAGCTCTTTGGAGTTCTCTGCATCGCCTCGGAGTGCTTTTGAGAAAGTGTCTACAGAAAAGGCAAATGCTAAATATAAAAAAAATATTGCTACATTCACAGTCTTTTCTGTGTATATATGTACTGATTATACATAGGCAAACCGTTTATCTTGCTACAAATTGACGCCTACAGGCATCTAGTTTATGCATGCTCTATGTTTGCAAACTTAAGGTTGAAAATAAGAAATAAGACCTGAATAATACCTTGTGATTTGCCACTCTTTCTTTTGTAAGCTTTTTTATTTGCCAGTTTTTTAAGGCAAGCTTGAAAAAGAAGAAACCCGACAATAACTTTAGTTAATATAGTGATAAGTACAAACAGGCTGAATTTGAATGGACCTTTAACATGTGCTGGCAATGTTAGCAAGGGACTTTGTTAATATATAGTAATCCAAGATGATTGTAAATTATAATCAGTCAGAGCTGTCAACAGGAAAAGAAAGAGATAATTTGCAAATGCTGTTATGCTGCGTTTGGGAAGGGATGTGAGAAAAGACCATCACTTGGTCTATTCTGCAGTGGACTGAATGAAACACTGGTGCTGCTAAAAAGGCCAAATGTATGAAGAGTGAAACAAAGGAGAATCATTTATTAGGTCAGTTACACACTCCAAGTAATTATTTTGAATATAGTGATAAAAGTATACTTTGAAGTTTGTATTTTGAACATAAAACTTTGCTGTGGCAATAGGTTTTTAAATTGCCTGATTCCTATTTAAATTGATGGGAACTCCTGATGTGATTTTGGAAATTCTTCTAGTGCCTCACAGCATACTCGGTCCTTAAATATGTTTAAAAATCCAGCCTAAATGACAGAACTAATATTATTTCAAGCACTTATTTACTACCTGAGGGGAATAACTTATAATTTTCCTTTGGATTTGATGTTTATGGCTAACATTTAGAGAGATCTCAGTCACCATACAGGTGTCAGAGGCAACCAAGAGAAGTATCCTGGAGAAGGAGCAGTGGTGTATTCACTGTAATTTGACATGGAGTCAAAGAGAGGGGAGTTAGGAGATGCTGGCTTCCTACACACGAAGGAGAGTGACTTCTGGGTTCTACTTAACAGAGGAAAACCACAAGCAGCCCAAAACAGGACCAGCAAGGCTTTTGGGCAACAGACAATAGCAAGGGGAAGTTGGGGAAGCAGTTTTTCAGTCCCATTTTGAGGGCAGGCTGTGATTTCAGTAGCTGGTTGTGCTGAACCAGCTCTAGTAGCTTCCAGTGCGTCCTTGGCAATACCTGCATTTGGTTTTCCTTCTCGCCCCACTTTCTCCAGTTCTTGCATTAACTGTCTCTTATTATTCTGCAGTTCTTCCCATTCTGTCTACCCTGGAAATGATTCAAGAGCTTTTCTAAAGTGAATAGTTCACTTGCAGTGCTACCATGACATAGGATGTTTAATTTATGCTCTTACTGTTAATTTAAATCAATCAACTGTTAATTTAAATTCCATTAAAAGCATACCTAGCAACTATAACTACAACTAAGAAATATTCTTAAATTCTATCACTTTTTCCAGGAAAAATAGTTCGTGCACAGACAATTAAAATGGAAATGAAAAATGTTAAATATGTTTGATTAAAGCTATGGCCCAAAGGACTATGATAGCTTATCCACAATTAAAACTAAAGATGACTTCCTGTTTTAATAAACAAACAAAGCAAACCAAATCCTTTGTCCCAGTGTTTTCCAAACCACATCATTAGAAGTCAGAGATACCTGGGAAATCTTGTGAAAGCAGAGTGCATAAAAGCATATTATTGAAGTATTTTCTTTTGTTGTGCTTGTGGGAAGTATGTTATGGAGAGGAGATTAGGTAAGATTATGGAGCCTCAGGCAGGGTTTGCAGAAGCAAAGTGAAGTTTGAGGAATAGGGTGCTAGGAAGAGGCAGGGTTCAGGGAAGGAGGTGGGGAGCCTCAGTCCTGTGGACTTATGCAGCTCCCTGTACTGGCAGCAATACTCAGTCCTGCTGGCCCAAGTCATTTTTGGAAGGGGCCTAGGATGACAGACAAGAGCTATACAGCAGCTGCTGGGAAGTGTTGGATCTCTGTGTCTTCATTTCCTCTCTTCTTTGGGGAGTGGCATTTTCACGTCTCTTGCACATCCTTGGCTTTCCCACCAAGCCACACATCCAGAGCGCATGTTATCACCCATGGAGGCATGCTCACCAACAAGTGGACAGCACTACTTGATAACTGTCAGGGCAGTTAATAGCTTCTTACCAAACACGTACCTATTTGCATCTCATTGGTCATTTACCAGGAAACTTTATAGCGCCTACACAACTTTGAAATACCTTAAGAAAATATATTTGCTTAAATGCAAGATGGGGAGAACTGCAGGCTGTCTCATATGGAAATCCCCCTAATGTTTGGGAAGTCCTTTGGTGGGAGAAAAAGGGAAGTTTTGATTAGTCATTGTTACTACTACTTACTTAGTGTATCTTAGCTGAACTTTCTTTAATTCATGCATGGAAAACACTCTTGTGAAGAGTTGTCATGTTCTGACTGTACTTCACAGCAGAGTTGTGCACTCTGATTTAAGCAGCCAAGGATTTTATTGATGATGCGGTAGTACAGTCAACACACAGGCCTCTATGTACAGGAAGTAATTAATCCAGGATATATCTAATTTTTCATTTGTTAGCAGCCTGGTTTGTTCTAATACTTTCTTGGATGTGAGTTATGGTCAGATATTGAAGATGATGACGACTGTAGGGTGCCTGGGAATGCAAAGCACTTTCACCGCACTGGCTTCAATATGTTGTCATGTTACAATTATTCATTGTCACTAACCTGTTTAAATATTTGAGAACAAAGTGGTGTGGTTATATAAAACTTTGTGCAAGAAAAGACAACTCTCAAGATCTCTTTTAAGCGCTGCTGTTGTCATCTGCAGTCCTCTTTGATCCCAACCACATATCCGCATAGTAGCTCTGAGGATCTGTGAACCATTTCTCCCTTTCTCCCTGTTTCAGATTGCGGCTGATGCTCATTAGAACAGTTCAGAGCATCTCTTTGAAGAAACATGGTGGTGACAGTGGCTGATCAAAACCCAAATACTCAAAAACCTTGGAGGGGAAGAAATCCATATGTTAGAATCCTGTAACAGCTTGAATCTGTTACTGGAGAAAAAATAGGCTAATGTACAGGGCTCTGGTTGGAAATCAGAAAAACAAGATTCAACGCTCAATTTCCCGTCTAACCACAGAAGGACTGTTTTATTCTCCCTGTTCCTTTGCTCTCTGGGTGAAAATGTGTCTTTTCTCTCTTACAGAGGCATCATTAAGTGTTGAGATATCCAGGTGCACTGTGATGCTGGTGGGAGCTGAGATGGGTGCAATTGGAGACACGAGATGGGGATGTTCACTGGTGTGTGATTCAGCCCCAAATAATGCCTGTTGGTGGGACTGGGGATGGTGGTTGTCTTGCTGCTTTTAACTCCTGTGAGTTACATTGGTGTCAGAGCAAACTGTGCCATAATTTACTAAGGCACAGAGCAGCCACATGGAAGACAACACTTTGGAGGTATTTACAGCAACACCAGCTTATCTCAGTAGTTCTTACTCCATGGATTATAGAGATTCCCAGCAGGCCTCTGTTTTTTAATTCTCACAAGGTAAAGAGGATGTGAGCTGGAAACTCCTACTCCTGCTGTAGCATCGGCCAAATGATTTACTAATTTATAGTTTCTGTAGAATGCTGTTGATGGCACCAAGTCTACAAAATCATGTTTCAGGGCATAGTCTGGACTGCTGTGGATGCATTTCATATATGCCTGTGAAGGAATGGACATAATCTGAGCCTAGAAATTGAGGCTGAAGTCATGCTACCGATTAATAATTTGGAAATGACTATTAGATGTCACTGGTGGGAGGAAAACACAGAAGTCAACACTGTAATTTTCAGAGTAGTTTCTAGAAAATTGACCTGCAATAGACATTATACGTAATTTTTTACCTCTTCAAATGTGAATCTGAAGGGCAAACACTAAAAAACCTTTCTAATGAAAGTGCCTAATTGTGCAGACTGCTCCTGGCGTGAACCTAATTCAAAGAAAGTGTTTATAATATCCATATACTTTTGTTCTTGGAAAGTGTTCCTCCAGTTGCCAGTGGCACTGTCTGGCTGCCCAAATGAAATGATCCCTCAGGAACTTTGGATCTCAGCTGAGGCAGCCAGCCTGGAGTCCTCACCTCACCAAGCAGAGTTCCCCATGGCCTTGGTTACTGCTGAATGATGCCAAGGTTACTACTGACTGACCTGCATAGGGAAATGAACAGGCTTTCATGTGAGTTTTTTGGCAGTGCTGCCTTTAGGGCTGTTCTATGAAGACTAGGCTATGCAAGAATATTCATACCTGTAATAAAAATAGCTTGTCATTTCTATTTTTAGGGAAGGGATTGAATACTTGTTTGCAGAGTCCAGCCTCGTATGGCCGTGAATCCAAAACTGAGGCCTCTTGGACCTTCTGTGATGCAAACAGTAATTTAAAATATACATCTGGCACAGTGCAAAGGGAGAACATCCAACATCTGTCACATTCCATTATCTTGCCTTGCTGCCATTAGGCTATTATTAGTATTTAAACTAAATATATCTTCCAACAGGCTGCTAACCATAATACCTCATTCAAGTACCCATTCCTTTTATTGCCACAAACTGTTCTGAACATCACATAAATGAAACTGGAACATCACTTGATGGACTGTTATCATATTTTATTGCTTTATTTTATTTTAAATGGGAGGAAACAAAACTTGCCAAATGTTGTCATATGGTTTGAAGAAAATGAAATGGATTTCCCTATCATTCTGGGAGAAGGAAGTGAACAGAGGCTTTTCTAATGGAGATCAGCTGCAAGCATTTGGTTCCACACTAACGAGGGTCCATATGCTGTCACTGGTGTATAGGTTTTGTCTTGGGGCTGTAAGACTCTAGAATGACTGCTTTTTTTTTGGTTTTGTTTTGTTTTAAACTGTCTTTTATAATTAATTATCTGCCTCCTCTATCTCTTCAAAGCCGAGTGAAATAAAGACGCTGTAAGAGACTAGAATTACTCTAAGCAAGAAGTTAGCTTAGAAATGTTTCCCTCCCAAGTTGAATGCTGTGTTTCTACTGGGAGCTCTGCCCAGCAGTTAGAAAAAACTGCCCAAACCCTTGAGTAGCCTTTTGAAAAATGACTCATGTTTTTAATTCACATCAGCACAGATTGCAGCTGCTTGCCCAGGGCCAAGAGCGGTGCCCTTCCCTGTGCTCCCACGAAGGATGCTCCCAAAGCAGCCAGCCTGCATCACAGTTTGGCAGGCACTCATGCTATGTCAGTGCCCATACATCAAACAGTGCCCATTACATTCCTAGATTCTGGGACAGCACAGTTGAATGAAGTGGTCTCAAGCATTATTTTGGCCAGGTAGCACTGTCTCAAATGGTTCCTGAGATGGGTGGCTGATAGTACAGACCAGTGGCAGCCCTGGGGAGTGAGGGATCAGTGGTGTGAATGTGAGCCTTCTGTGCCTGGGGGTTCGGCCCCAGAGAGCAGTCCAGACAATGTTTAAATTCGAAGCAGGGAAAATGAGGGTCCTGCAACCCTAAGCTTGTCTGCAGGGTCTGTCCCACCACCCAGCCCTATGAGCTAGAGGGTAACCACAGCGCTAGGCTAGAAAGCGTGGGCAGAGCATCATGATAAAGCAACTGTGCAGCTTCTGGTGTCTGAGCTGTGGTGTTCAGAGTTCCACTGAGTATCTTAAAAGTGCCTGAAAATGACCTTTCAATTGTTTGTATCTGAGGCTGTTAGGGCTTTTTTGCTGGAAGAATCCCCTGGCACAGAGTAGAACAAGCTATTTGAAGCTGGCCATGTGTCAGTCTGACAGCAAAGGACCATTAAGGTGCAGAGACCTTGTACTGAATTTGATCATCTGCCCAGTGCAAAAGGGGCATGAGGTTCTGGAGCTGCCATAGCAGCTCTCTCCTCTCCCCAACACTGCTCTGAGCTGAGCTGCCTTCTCAGCTCTGGGAATTTACTCCTACACGCTGCAGCTACTTGGTTTTAAGATAATCCTATCTTCTAGTTGACATTATTTATTTATTGGTTTACATTATTTATTATAGTACTGTACTTGTTAAATATGAAAACAGTACCAATACGTTAGAGGTTACACTTTCTGCCCTGTGCAAGGCACCTTTTTGTGTATGAGCAAAGACCCACGTGGACTCAGAGCAAACCAGCTGCCCAGGTCACTCCCGAATGGCTTTGCTGCGGCTGTGGCTGGCAAGGACAGCTCTTACCTGACTTTGAGTGCCACGATAATAAGCCTGCACCCACAGTCGTGCTGGGTGTGCTAGCTGGAGGGAGCAGTCACACTGCGTTACAGCCCAATGACACTGAGTTTCCGTGTCCCAGCTGGCTTTCCCAGCTTGAGCATCGGCAGCCGCTGCCTCTCAGCCTGCATTTCCCCTCAGGGCTCAGCCAGGTCTGGGCTGCCGGCATCCCACAGGAAGGATGGAGGCTTTGGAGCTTGTGTGTGAGCTGGCTGAGGCAGAAAATTTGAGCTCTGCTTTGGGCCAACAGTGCAACAAAGACAAGCCTTGCATTACAGGCATGCTGTTGCTCTGGAAACTTGAAGCCTCCCATAAGCAATGCAATTACTAGCTGGTTATCACTTTTGCTTCACCAAGGAGGAGATTTTGTTAATTTAGAGAAGGCTAAGAACACAGAAATAGATTTCTTTTATAAGGTTTCATCCTAATAGCCTTTAAAAGAACCACATTTCTTTCTCCGTGATCAGTCTAGGACCTACTTCCAGCAGGCAAATGTACAAAATCTTTTCTATCAGCCTCTAAACATTTCCTGTAGAAAGAAAAATGATGACTCTCTTTTCTGAGTTACCTCATCTTGAGCTGGCATGGAAACTTACTTAGTGCACAGTAGCAGCTGCATCTCTTCAGTTTAAATTGATACACAACTGCTGCTTACCTCAGCTCTTCTCCTGACTTGCTAACAAAATGATTATTGCGATGGGTACCTCTTAAATCCTAACATTAAATGGTGTTTGGGAAGAACTCGTGTCCCCTTTCCTCCTGGCTGAATTAGTTCCCTTAAGGAACTAGTCCAAAAGACTGTTAGCCATGACATTAAGGACAGGTGTTGAAAAATATCCTCTTTGGAGGATGAGGGAGTGTTTTGTTCCTGAAGTATGAAAGGAAAGGCTCAGCTATTAGACAATAAGGTTTTTCAAGTTTTTTAAGCTGCTACAGTTCTTGATGTCTAAAAGTCCCTCTGCAGACTTGCAGTCCAGTGCAGTGAACCTTCTTAAACCCTGCTATTTCCAAAAATACCCATGTTTGGGTTGGCACTGTATAAGGCATCTTTTAAAGCAAATGTGAATGAAACTGAGAGGCATATACCAAATGTCCATATGCAGCAAAGAACCAGAGGAAATGTGTTTTATTTCCCAGAGCCTGAGAAGGCCACAAGGCAGAGAACCCCTTGGTGGTAGCTCTGTCACAAGAAGGGGGGTATGGCAGCAGTGGGGAAGCCTCACAGATGGCCAAGGACAGGAGAAGACATCTGCCCACCACACTCCCTGCAGCTGCCCTACCCAGGAAGAAGATGTCCACCTGGGTGGGATGGGTGAGAGGGCCCTTGGCTTTCAGGCACAAAACGGCTTCTGAACCTAATGCAGCAGGGGACGAGCTCTGACATTTATTTTTAGAGGGTGCTTAGGGACTTAGAAGACTCACTCCTTTCACAAACTGGTGAGGGAAAGGCAGTCTGAGTTCAGATGCCTCTACAATGGGATGCTGCTGGGAACGTCATTTGTATTTTCAGACTTAAATAATCTGGCAGTCCCTGCTGTGGCCTCATGCTATTTGGGTCTATCCCAATTTTATCGAAAAGTGTTATTGAAAAGACATATTTTGCACACTGGCCAGAGCAGAGTTCTCGTCAGAGTTACTTTAAATAAGACTTCAGTACTTTTTTTCCCCCTAGTTTTTTTTCTCTCCAGGATATTTTCCAGTCCCATTCTGCAATATTTGCTAGCAATCTTAACAGCTGTTCCTTCTTTAATTATTATCATAGATCTTGCTGCTTTGTTTTGGAT